>RDPX01000336.1:376851-386914 GCA_003991215.1 Morbakka virulenta
ACTCCTCACGACGGAAATCAGATTTCGACTCAAAAAGATGGAACGTCCATTGCCCCCCTTAGACCAGATTTCGAGGCGATGAGCCCTAATTACAGAATCACGGTGGAGAACAAATTCGAGACTCTGCTCCAATGCGAGGAAGGCAAAAGCGCGGAAGAACTATGGAATAAAGGAAAGGAAATCCTTATCGGCACTACCAAAGAAAAAATTCCTAAGAAAAAGAAGAAAAAATTCCTAAGAAAAAGAAGAAAAATAGTCAATGGATCTCAGAGGAGACCTTATTGGCAGTAGAGGAAAGGAGAAAACTGAAAGCCAGAGGAATCCAAAACCAAGATGACGAAATAAAATACAGGCACCAAAATGCCAATGTCCAGAGGCTGATGAGACGAGACAAGCAAAGTCAAATTGAGAAACAATGCAAGAAAGTGGAAGAAAATGCACTAACAAACTCCACAAAAGATCTCTACCAAGGGGTTCAAAGCCTAACCGGAAAGTTTAAAGCATCTGCTGACACCTTCAAAGCAGTAGTCGGGACAGTCCTATGTGATGGGAATGAGGTGTGTAACAGATGGAAAGAATACTGCTCCGAAATGTACAAGAAAAATGACACCATCAACTCCACCCAAATTGATTGGACAAATCTGGAAGAGGAACCACCACCAATAGCTGAGGAAGTTAGAGAAGCCATTAATGGCAAGAAGAACGACAAAAGTCCCGGAGATGATGAAATAGCAGCTGAGATGATAAAGAGCGGGGGTGAACACACTGTTAGCTTCTTTCACAAACTGTGTTCCAAAATATGGAAGGAGAAAAAATGGCCAGAGGACTGGGTCAACTCCATTTTCATCCCCATCCCGAAAAAAGGTGACACCCTGCAGTGCAAAAATAACAGAACGATCGCACTCATTTCTCACAGTAGCAAAATCCTCTTGACAATCATCACAAACAGAATGGAAAAAAAATTGGCAACCGAAATAGCTGAAGAACAAGCTAGATACAGGCCTGAAACCGGGACTAGAAATCAAATCTTTAATTTGAAAATGGTGATTGAGAAGTGCAGAGAGCACAACAAGAAGCTATATCTCTCTTTCATCGATTATAGCAAGGCGTTCGACACAGTGGACCACAACGTCCTCTAAAGAAACATAAACGATATGGGCTTCCCGCAGCATTTAATACTCCTACTGAAAATGATGTACGAGAAGCAGAAAGCGACAGACAGAACGTCATATGGCCTGACGGAATGGTTCGGAATTGGACAAGGTGTTAGACAGGGATGTACCTTATACCCGCGCCTATTCAATATATACTCTGAAACTATTATGAGAAATGCGCTGGAAGATTTCAATGGCAGTGTCACAGTTGGTGGATGACTAACTTGAGACTGGTGGATTACTAACTTGAGATACGCGGATGACACCTTGCTAATTGCGGGCAGCATGAATGAGCTGCAAGAGCTTGTAGAAAGAGTCAGAACATATAGTGAAGCTGTGGGACTTTTCCTGAACGCCAAAAAAAATAAAGTGATGAAAATTGTAAGAAATCCAGCAGACGAAAATGAAGATCACTATCAACGGAGAACCAATAGAGAACGTCCAGAAATTCATCTACCTCGAAGCAACTTTCACCAACGACTATGACCACTCCATTGAAATTAAAAGAAGAATCGGAATTGCTAAGAATGCAACCGCAGCCCTAACAAACATCTGGAAAGATAGAAGCATCTCACTGAAGACAAAGAAGAGACTACTGAACTCAATGGTGTTTTCAATCGCTTGCTACGGGTCAGAATGTTGGACCCTGAAAACCTCTGACATCAAGAAAATTGAAAGTTTTGAACTATGGTGCTACCGAAGACTACTCCGCATTAGCTGGGTTGAAAAGATCACAAACGAAGAAGTTATCCGAAGAAGTGGCTGCAAAAGAAGGCTGATGGATATTATAAACGAACGGAAATTGACATTCATTGGTCACGTCCTGCGCAGCGAGCCNGACCCTGAAAACCTCTGACATCAAGAAAATTGAAAGTTTTGAACTATGGTGCTACCGAAGACTACTCCGCATTAGCTGGGTTGAAAAGATCACAAACGAAGAAGTTATCCGAAGAAGTGGCTGCAAAAGAAGGCTGATGGATATTATAAACGAACGGAAATTGACATTCATTGGTCACGTCCTGCGCAGCGAGCACCTCACCAAGCTTCTGCTCACTGGGATGGTATACGGACCTAGAGGAAAGGGCCGACCCAAGACACGCTACTCAGACTCTATGAGGAAGATTTGTGGAATTTCGATGGCGGGTACTGCGAGGATGGCTCAGGACTGAGAGAAGTGGAGAAACATGGTACAGAGGGCCACGGCGGGTCGAATACGACCAATCCGTTGATGATGATGAATAAAAATACAACACATGACTTTGCAGGTGGGGCCTGGTTAGGTTTCCCAGTTTAGGTGACCCATTCTTCTTAAAACAAAATCATCACTTCGCTCATCATACCAAAATTTAGCATAAAATATCAACCTTCTACAAGATTCATCAGTTTCATCAAGGTGAAACATCAGCAGATGAACAATGTGGATTGAACAAAAGAGGAGAAAAAGGGTTGACTTAACAACTACAACTAGGTATAAATGTTTCAATATCAATCTGAACCCATTCTGCGGTCTGAAGATAAGACAATCCAAAGTACATCAAAGGCTGATCTTTAGATTTCAATTCTTGTACTCTGACAGCTGGAAGATCCTGTCGAGTACAAACTTTAGATCAAAAAGACGAGCTGTAGTGTCAAGTCGAAAAAAAAGGCAAATAGTCACCAACAATAAGATCACTATTACTTATACTATCATCGGGACTTCTTTCACAAAGCGGAAAGATATGAGCAAATTATAATGATGGGAAAATTTCATGCAAAAAACCATTGATAAAAAGACCTGTGGCATTACTGAAAGATAAGGAGAAAGATTTTTGAATAAAACATGTTTTCCGAGTCAGTGAAGAGGCATTACTACCATATCTGGAGCCTACACTCTCGGGTGTATGGTCAGTCTGGAGTCGGGAGACTTGTCGCATTCCCTGACCACTGAAGATCTGCCAGGTTCGGGAAACCACTATTTTGCTTGAAATTATCATAAAAAACTAAAAACAGAAATGCATGTCTGCCATGGCCATGACCAATGAAAACGCGTAAAAGGCGGAGGAGAGAAATTAAACAGAGCAACAGCAGACACTGTCTACCATACATTACAGTCATAAATGATGACGAGGAGACAATATCAATTGTGCTTTTATTGTGGGTTACAAACCACGGATAAAAATGCTCTTCTTTTCATAAAACAGACTTAACTCCGCCAGACGCCAACCTGGAATTTTAAGGTCATGGGGTAAAGAAGATATTACACCATACTATATCACAATATTATATCAGACTATACTGAACTTTATTAAATTATACTATACTACACTAAACTCTAACAAACTACGTTTTATTATACACTATAAAAAGTTATACTACAATATCCTTCTTTAGTTGTCAGCATGTTCCCAAGTCCCTCACACTCATCCTTTACACTACACTTTGTCTTGTACTCTTATTTCTATTTTACAAAAGTGGTTCTTCAACCACACTTTCTAACAACCTAGCTCTTTTCCTTGCACTTTGTCTTTAACTTTCCATTCTTTTTCCTATCACAACTTTTGGTAGAGTTTCTTCTCCAAGCACACGGTTATACCATCTCTGTTTTTTCTGCCACTAGTAAACTTTTTAAGGCTCCTTTTCGCTTCTACCATCTTTATTACTTCTTCATTTTACCTTTTTTCTGTGCAATCAAGGCTCCCCATCCTTGCTCAACATCACTTCTCGAATAATGTAACCCCCCTATTATTCCTCTCTTTTCTGAAAAAGTAACAAGCTAACCTACAGCACTTACTCTTCAATCTTAATTTTTCGTTGTTGGGAACCATATAGTACCTCTTAAATAAACAATATTTGATCTTGAAGGATCATCTACGGAGTGTTATCCGAACATTGATTATCAACAAATCCCATTTCAGTGATAGTAATACGCATGATATGATGCCAGGGTTAAAAAACGCTCTTCCTATTTTCTATTTATGACAACCATTAAAATATTTTCTTTGAAACATAATAAAGCCTATGGTAGTAAAAACGGGTAACAATGGCATACCAGAGGGTTTCTCGTACGAGTTGCTTTTCAGTTAAAAGTTTGCCAAGCGGCTTTTGTGGGTAGCATCCATTTTCTTGTCTGTACATCTCCCTGTTATGATCAAGAAAAACATAATTGCTTCGAGTGAAATACTAAAATTTAAACCTCAAAAATGTTATAATTATTCTATTGGAATAATTATATTCTATTGGAATAATTATATTCTATTGGAATAATTATATTCTATTGGAATAATTATATTCTATTGGAATAATTACATTCTATTGGAATAATTATATTCTATTGGAATAATTATATTCTATTGGAATAATTATATTCTATTGGAATAATTATATTCTATTGGAATAATTATATTCAATTAGACTTATCGCCCCCACAAAAGCACTGAAATGACGCTTTAAAAGAACAGGCAAATTTTAATAAAACTACAACTTTGAAGTTAGATATTTGCTTGGTAAGAAAAATAAATCGAGTAAGTATTAATTATAGTTTGCGGCAATAAATAAATCACGATTCCGACAACAACTATTGAATAATACTGATTAAATGTAAGATACTGGTTATGACCATAAAAATCTTGGTGTCAGTGCTGATGACAACGACTATGAGAATGAAAGCTCAACAAAACTACACACCTTGGATATGGTTTTAAATTAAAAGTAAAGCCTTTATCGGTATAATACAAACGATTTATACAACCCACAGCAAGATTCCTGACCCCTCTCGTGCAAATAAATGCATCATTGTGAGTTTGTCTGTGAATTTTGTAACTAAAAATCAGGTTCATTCTGGTCAAAAGCTATTTCGCTAACACTCTCCTGGACAAAAGCTATTTCGCTAACACTGTCCTGGGTCAAAAATGGACCAAGACCAATGAGAAAACACAAGTCAAGGAAAACTAAGACAGGGTCGAAGCGCAATTTTTGTGGTTGGCTGGGATCAAAGGTAGCTCTTCACTTTTTTTGATTAGCTGAAAAAAACAGCGAGGACTAAAGACAACTAATCACTTTCTGTGACTGGCTGTAGTAAACAATTCAAGTCCAAAAACGTACAAATAAATTGACAGCGTTGCCATAGGCTCATCCCTGTGTTTATTTTTGGCTAATATCTCCGCAGGTATCATAAAAGATAACTGCGTCTATCCAAAACGTCTTTATGTATAATAGACCTGCCATCGAAACTTCTGCTATATTATAACTATGATTATTCTTAACAATCTCCAATGATCTTTGGTTTTTACTGCAGAAAAACCCCTCCACCTACAAACGATGTCTTGCCTGCAACAAATTTAGTATAGTACTTTAGGGATATAAATAAAAGTGTGATTCCAGGTGCCTTGATCGAACATCCTTACGACTAATTGACAGAATCAAAGAGCATGTGTCCAGTAATAAAAAATAAATCGTGTGTTAGTTGAGATTAGCCATAATGATAGTCCAAGGAAATGCACAGAGCATTTACTGCTGAATCGCAATTGCAGTGAAAATATTGAGATCAAACAGCTTAATACAACTGGAAGACCTGGCCATATTCAATTTTCGTCACTTTCGCCTTAAGGATAAAAATAATTCATCTTTGGTCTTTAACTGTTTAGTCATGATAAACGTTACAGGTTCGATCCATCCTTTGTTTTTCTCACTGACAAAATACCACTTGTCTTTTATTTTCTCATTCAAAGCATCTTAGTCGACTAATTTTAATTATTTTAATAAGCACATTTAAGCTCTGTACTATGAGTTGTTTACCTAAACCTTGATTTTTCTTTAGTATTACTCGTTCCCTCAGTTTGTTTTCAAACCTACTAGCAACCATATCTCTTAGAAGTGGTACTTAACGGCAATAACAATTCAAAAAGGTATGCTGTACAAGCTCCTCCCTCACCTTACCTCCCTAATTAATGCAAAAAAAACCTGTATTAATATCGAATGAAGTGGGCAATTGATGGTTATCTTAACTGAAGCAGAATCTACTATTAATCCATATTTCTTTGTCCTCATATCAAAAAGTTACATGTACTCCGATTCAATTTCATTGGTAAAAAGACTAGCAGCGAAATCCAAATGCCTACCGTTATCGAGCAATTCACATGACCGCTTATGACAATAGAAAAATTCTAATACTATAAACAATTAATGTGTGCCTCTGTCACTTCGCTGTATCACTCTAAAAAAATCATCCGTCCTAATATCTTTTCACAATCACTCAAAATACATATTTTAGGAAGTGGAGCAATGATATTACAACATTGCTAACGTTACATCAAATTTCAGTTTTCCCTTGGTGCGTTAATAGCCACTCCAATTCATAACGGGTCGTTGGGGATATGTGATATCTCCTTGGCTCGTCTGAAGGTTTAAAAATTATTGTTGGCATTTTTTAAATCTTCAGAATCGAGATATAAAACAGGACCTTTGTGGTTTATAGAAAATATAGACAGTGGTAAAATACGAGAGGAAATCCTGTAGAAAGCTTATGAAAAATTGTTTTCTCCATTAACAATTCGTAAGTCGCCTTGTATGAAAAATAATTTCAGCTTGATTGAAAATTCTATCGGCAACTTTTTGATAAAAACTGTGCAAGAATACAATATCAAAGTGGATTCTGTGGGCTATAACATAGCATAAAAATTCCATCTAATTTGGAATCCATACCAGTTGTAAGCTATTGAACACAATCCAGATATTGACCTGACATTAGAAAAGTTATGTTCCGGAAGGTAGAACGGCTTCCAATATGGCGCTATGACGTGTTCTTCAAGCCATGCAAAGTCCTAATGCAAAAAAGGTAAAGGTAGACAATTAAGATTTTTAATTAGGATTTTTAGGTACAGTTATTGCCTACAGCAATCAGCAAACTGAGTTAAAGCAAATATCAAATGTCAAATGCCCACATGGAGCAGCCTATTTTTTACTCTGAGACAGAATATAGGGATAAGCAATATTGTTCAATCTGATACAGCAAATCTTTGTCAAAATAACATTCACTCGATAACAAAAAGCTAAAGGCTGTTGTTAATCATTTGTTTCCTTTCGCTTTGGCTATATTTTCCCTCCGTTATGCTTAATATTGTTGAATCTGTATAGAGGATTTATCTACGATTTTGAGTACTTTCATAACTGATTAGCTACCTTGGCGGGTATAAACGGCTGTTTGTGAGACACTAAAAAATCGTTATGTTCATACCATCTCAGCCGCAATCTCTTGGTTACAATATAAAGACGCTGAAAACTTTCCCATTACGAGACTAAACAACTATAAAGGATAAAAAAGAGGTCTGCCACATTCTGTCATTTTTGAGCTAGCGTCAGTTGGTCTCTAGTTAGCTATAACCAATGGGTGTCATGAACAACTAATCATTACGATCTCATTATGTATTAACATAATCATGTATTTTTACTCCTTTGCTTTCCCCCTAATATGTTTTAAAGCTCAAGCTATATGCCCACACGCGGTTTCGTGGGCACAGATTTATTGTAGTATTCGTGAAGTACAATAGATCAGAATCAGTCTGTGTCTACTCAGGGCTGGGCTGGTGGCGGTCCTAAGGCTACATCAGGTAACACAATTAATACAAATCAACAAATTTACAGACTATTTAAATCAAAGGGGGATCTCTTCCTAAGTTCCACTTTTATTTGAGTCAGCTGGCAAACCTTTCATTGCGATAACCAAAACCAGATGCTGAGTTCTTCAATATAGTCTGCTATTAAGAACTCAATGAAACAAACAAAAAAAAAACAAAAAAAAAGAGCTAGGCATAATGAAGACCCTGTCCATTATATTTCGTTCTGCCTCCTACCACATTAAACCAGGATTGAGTTGAGAGGGTTGAAAGAAGGCGTAAGGTTTTTGTGTTTCTAGTACGGCCTCTTAAAACTACCTTTAGTTAATATGTCTTACTATTCTCACCTTTTCAATTTAACCCTTATTTACAAATTCCATATTGTATGTATTTTTTAAAAGAACTCACATTGCAAAAAATAACTTCTAACATTCTCCGAATATTCAGTACCATTGGGCAACACTACTCCTTGCATAATCTATACATTTTGAATAATTTATGTACTTAAAAGCACATCCAACAGCATCATGGGACACCAGCACAGTTGATGAACGACTGTTGATGAACAAATTTCTAAAGTATACATGTTAACTAATATAAAGTGATATGCTACAACATCATAGGTAAGTTAAATGTGCAAAATTCTGCTGATGAAAGCTAAATCACACTGAGCCACCCGTGCAAAACAGATATGTCAATTACATTCACAAAATACGACCCCAAGGAACTTCATTGTGTTTCTTAAACAACTAGCAATAAGTCACTTTACTGCATCGGCAATGGTATGATGGTACCATGCATCGGTATGATGAGGAAGGGGGTGGGGGTTATAGTCTGAGCAAACTTGGCAAATCAATATGGTGGCACATTTTCTGTTCATACCTGACCATCAATTTGTGTCGTAGATTTACTCTTTTGAACAGCTGGCATCCACGTTTGTCCTCCATCACTGTCCAATCTCTTCCATCTACTCTGTATTTCAGTATATTTCCTTTCTTCGTTCTCTTTTTCCTCATCAAACTGTGTCATAAAACCCAAAATATATCAATACATAAAAAATACATTTTATTAATGCCATTAATGCCTTTTCTCTGGCAACACTAAAGATACTAACTATATCGAAAGATAAACTTCACAGCAATAAGGAGGAGAATGACAATGGTGACGCTCTCGAAAGTGAAGGTGATGTTATGAGTTTTTGGTTCCTACTCGAAAGTTACCCTTACAATTACAATTTATGTGCTAGACCTACCAAACACTAATGAAGCTACTGAAAACATAATGGCTAGTTTTTTGTGAGACGGAGTAAAATCCTATAATCCTCGTAATTCATATTTCTCATCACCCAAAACTAAATTTATTTGCAAATTTAAAACGCACTTTCTTATTTTAAAAAAGTAAATATATATATATATATATATATATATTCTTGTTATCAAATGTAAATTAAACTGCAGCATAACAGTCACAATTTGGATTATTTGAAAATTTTTTCGTACGGTATAATGGTAGGATTCGGAATACAAAACGAAATCCCAAAACTCGCTTATCTTTAATGCCTGGAAAGGGTATTTAAAGAGATATAATAATTGCAAAAGCACATACGGTCGTTTTACACCGTGCAGAAAAAGGCAACCTGAATGAAAGTTAGCAAACAAATACTGGGTAATCGAAGAGAGAAAAAGAGTAAAAAGGTTCATGGAAATTTGCAGTACGTTTAAATAATCAGAAGAAAAGCCATACAGGTGTTCATATAAGCAACAATTAACAAAGTCCATGTTACTTTTGCCTTTTTCATTGAGACAGCTGGTCTTGCTAGTCGATTCACCTTAAAATACCACGTATTTAGACTCGTGTTTTACAATTGGAAATAATGCAGGCCATGAGTATGGAATAATTAATTCGATAAGCTATATCTTTATAGAATTATATTATGTTATTGAAATAGAACAAATGGGAAAATATTCAAGTTAAATCGTCCATAGTGGTTTTTATAGGCACTTTATCAACACTGAGGTGCCTCAACAAACATTTTAGAAATATTTGGTATTTATTACAATTCAAAGGAATTAAGAATATGTTATTACTGAATGGGGTAATTTTTTTTTAGATAGATAGATAGATAGATAGATAGATAGATAGATAGATAGACAGTTAGATAGATAGATAGATAGATAGAGAGGCAGAGAGAGACAGTGACAGACACAGAGAGAGAGACAGAGACAGAGAGACAGACAGACAGGCAGAGACAGACACAGAGAGACAGACAGACAGACAGGCAGAGACAGACACAGAGAGACAGACAGAGAGAGAGAGAGA
>RDPX01000336.1:387637-404528 GCA_003991215.1 Morbakka virulenta
AGAGACAGACACAGAGAGACAGACAGAGAGAGAGAGAGAGAGAGAGAGAGAGAGAGAGAGAGAGAGAGAGAGAGTAAGTGAGTGAGTGTGTGTGTGTGTGTGTGTGGTGTGGGGGGGGTGATGGCTGAGAAAGATGGAAGAAAAACTTAGTGCAAAAATATGCCTGACCACACTAGGGCATTTATTGCTAAATTTAAATAAATCGATTCTGCTGCCTTACTATGGCACTTCATAATACCAAAACATCCTGCTTTTGAAACCCAGATTATCTGAATTTATCTGAATATAGAATTGACAGTAATCTGAAACTAAAAGCGAAGGTTTGCATTGCAGTTTTTAATAACAACTTAATTCCAACAGTATACTAAAACCATGCGCTTTGATCGGAATATCACAGATCAAGAAGTATCGTTCATACATGAAACTAAGTCCTTTGTTGTACTTGAACTTGATTTCACCTTCAGAAATACTAATAACTAGCGTGCCCCTTTCACCCTTAAACTACATTAAGTTACTTACGACCAAATCATTGAACTGATTTTATCAGCCACATTTATCTTCACATAACATAAGAGTAGATTATAAGATTACATAAAACTAAATTATTTGGCTTAATACCATTATTTTTATACTATTAATAAGCCATTATTGCATTATTTTATTGTAATCTTTTGTAATATTATCCGAAGTAAAACATCGGACCTACAAAAGTATCTGTCTATCTTCGTACAAGTACGCATAGGCGGTAGTTACTGAGTAAGTTTTTACACTAATATAAAAGCTTGTAATCCTCTCTGCAACCAAACAATGGGATAAAAAATCATGAATATTCGAATCCTTACCTCATCATCATCACTGTTATCCAACGCCTGTGCAAAGAATACAAACGGTAGTTAACCCAAGTACGTACTTATAAATGTAAACAAAAATTTATTAATGAAAGGAGGATGTATATATATATATATATCCGAAAATTACTGTGAAACATGCTGCATTTTTTGGACATACACATACCGAGGAATTGCTATTTCACTGCACTTGAGGATCTTTTTCCTGCAGGGGATGATGGAGATTATGGTATGTACAACGCGCTTATTGATAAGAGACCACTCAATAAGAGACTTTGGGCTGTCATGAGACAGTAGAATGCCAATCCCATCCCAGTGTACACCATCGGTGGGAGGAGTTTGAAGAGAATTGTAGTGGCGACTAGATATAGTTCAACTATTAATAATTCGGTCTCGATGATACATTTACGTTGAATTTCAATTTTCCTGCCTCGTTATATGGGGTAAAAGCCTACCAACTTACTTCTTACTGGTGGGCACATTCTATTAACCAAGGTGCACTATATATATTCCTATCAAGATTCACTGCTCGTGCAAGCCAACAATAGCTATTGTTCTACAAAAATGTGTCACTTGGTTACTTTTGGCAACCGCATTATTACAAGAAGTACTCTCGGTTATTGTTTCTATAGCAATAGGGTTGTTATAGAGCTGGTGGCTAAACTAGTGTCTCACTTCTAAAGCAACTTAACCATGGAGGTGGCCTTTGTTTAAGTGTACAATACTTAAAACTGCTGGTTTCCCATGACGGTAGCGTAATCAAATTTCTTTATTCTATACTTCCGTACTTCTCTCCCGTAAACATGTTTTCATAACCACGAAACAGCAGCTACCGCTACCCTTGATAGGTTGAGGAGCAATTTTTTTGTATTGTCTAAATATAACTGATACTGTCAATATGCGATACTTTCAACAAAGCTTATGGCTGATTTTTGTTTTTCAAAGTTGTTTCGTATATACAGGGTCTCAGCTTCAAGTCATTTTTCACTAATCGCTAAAGACGTTCAACTGTAATTTCAGTTTATTAAAAAAGAACTAATGAACCAACTACCACCCAAAGACACCACTAAATAGAAAAGACATCTCAACATAACATGTCTTCTAGCTCCGGCCCATTGCAACGTAAGACCTGTACAAATGATCACCTGGAAACCTGTCAAATTATTGCCACCCAGTCTTCCCGCGTTATTATATTTTGAACTGAAAAACAAATAGAAAAAACATAATACATCTGTTGAAATAGCATATTCATATTCTATATTCACTAGTTATTGCTTTCCAATGATCTTTCAACGAATCCTATGGTTTTAAAGTAAAAATTGTCCTAGTACAACTAAAAGAAAATATGTCTTTAGCCCTAGTGCATTGGCTAAAGAAATGGACGCTTGTAAGGCCTAGTTTTTCTTGTCTCTTCTCTATCATAACGTGGATACGAGTTAAGTACACTTAAGTAAGTTGAAGTTCGAAGAGTATGAGTGAGAAGCGGCTTCTGTTTTCATCCATTGTGCAGATTGGTTCAAAACAAATTAATTGATGGAGTGAATTACTTACCACCATAATTAATGGATCTGTCGGCACACCCAGACTCAACTTTTGTTCATTTTGAAGGAGATAAGCATTCCAGTCAAATGATTCATCTTGTAAAAACCAAAAGAAAATTAAATTAAAAGAAAATAAGAGGACTTTTTAATGAGTTTCTATAACAGAGTATAACCTATTATTTCAATTTCCAATTGCAATTTTCCATTATTTCGGTTCATTGGATTCATATCTCTGTAATAATTCGCAAAGCACATTGATACAATTCACCAGATATAGATCAAAACCCCACTTATTGGTTACATACGCTAACAATAATGTATCGATTACTGAAAAAATAAATGTCCAACCCTACTAAGAAAGTACTCACTTGGTTAACTAAACCTACAACATATAGCTTTCTTAAACCGAAAAAGTTACATCCAACAAAGAAATAAAAGGGGAGCAGAGAAAACTTCTGTGGTTTTATTGACCACCTTCTTATTAATAAAATCATACAAAAGAAATGTAACTCAAAAACTAGGAACCTAGAACTTCAAGAATCGAGTAAAGAAAAGCATCTAACAGTTTAACACAGCCGGATATATAAAACACTAGAAGTTTATTTGCAAATCAACTGTCTAATGATTTACAATGCTTTGAAATTCACCTTGGTGATCTTACAAAGGCATACAAATCATTAGCCCTTCTCAACTGTTTGTTCACTTAAATAGAACGACTGCACATCGTCAATCATTGAGGAACTAACGCCTCATTTGACATTAAGATATCAACTTTACGTTTTATGTTTCAAATGGTAACATTCTGTGCAATGTGTAGGGTGATTTTCTTAGTAAAGGTACTTCGCCTTTGCTTTCTTCAACAGTAGTGTTAGGTAGTGGCAGTAGTAGTAGTAGTAGTAGTAGTAGTAGTAGTAGTAGTAGTAGTAGTAGTAGTAGTAGTAGTAGTAGTAGTAGTGGTTGTAGTAGTAGTAGTAGTAGTAGTAGTAGTAGTAGTAGTGGTAGTAGTAGTAGTAGTAGTAGTAGTAGTAGTAGTAGTGGTAGTAGTAGTAGTAGTAGTAATAGTAGTAGTAGTAGTAGCAGTAGTAGTAGTAGTAGTAGTAGTAGTAGTAGTAGTAGTAGTACAGGTTCTGAAAGTATCTAAACCAATAATAATAGAAGTAGCGGAGAATAGTGCCTTGACCTTAAACTTTTTGGTAACAACATATATTATTAAAGAGATTGCTTAATCTGGCAGCAATTATTTGATACCTAGCAAAACCATATCTAGCATTGATATACGAATAGTGTGTTTACTAAAACCTGGAATAATGATCAATAACTATCATTATTTCTTCTACTCTTGGTACTACTACTACTTCTACTTCTACTACTACTACTACTACTACTACTACTACTACTACTACTACTACTACTACTACTACTACTACTACTACTACCACTACTACTACTAATAATAACAACAGTAAAACAATTAATAATACTCACACTCTTCTTCTTTTTTACTTGGTTTAGGTATAAAACCGTGACGTAATGGTGAGTTGGACACTTCCAAAAGAACCAACAGCATTGTGTAGTGTTCATCAGTCTGCAATGAAGGAGAAAAATAACAACCTATTTGTTCTCGTGTGTGAACAAAAAGCTGAGTTTTTTCAAACTCCTTTAAACTAAGCACTTTTTAATGCCATTTTCCTAATAAGTTGTTCGCTCAATTGTACAACAATTCATCGTTTAGGCATTATGCAAAAAATTAAAGGCAATAATTTCAAAGTCCAGGTTAAAGAGCGTGGTATCCGTCTGTTCTTGTCTTTAAAAAATCTGGAGGCCTATTATAACCATTCCTATAAAAATTGCTTTCAATTTGCATCGAAGTGTTTGAAGAACTGATACAGGATAAGGTTGCCTCGCACTTAGAGTCCCAGAGTCCCACCATCTCATCTCCAATAAACAATATGGCCTACGTCAATCTCGATCTACAGCAGACTTCCTCACTGCCATCAATGCACAATTCTGTGGTGCTCTGAACCGTTTGTGAAAGCAAGGAATATACCTCTAAGGCGTTTGATAAGGTTTGACATTCTGGCTCTCTCTATATTCCGAGATCGTATTGAATTTCTAATAATACTTTAGGCACTATAGGTTTTTTTCTGAATATATGGAACACTGACACTGACTACAACAATCTTCTTCTACCTCCTCTATATATTCTGGTGTTTCAAAAGGCTTGCTCCTGGGTCCCATATTTTTCTTCTTTTCGCAAACAGACCTTTCCGAGTCTGTTAAAATTACATTGCTGCTAGGATAACGCTGGAATTGTACAATGCGTCATCACGCCATTGTGTCATGAATGGGAAGTTTACACAAGTATCAGAGAAACACAGGTAGACAAGTTCTGATATCAGCATGTAGGTGTGCCATACTTAAATAGTAATTTGTGTAAGAATATATCTCCATGTAAACTGTATCTACTATGTAATAGCGTAATAAGTACTAATAAGTAGTAATGCAAATAGTTTTATATCTGAGTCATAGATTTTTGATTGGACGTTATATTTAGTTACTTCTTTTTTGTGATGTATATATATATATATATATATATAAATAATTACATATCATATATAATATCTATATAATGGAAGAATTTGATGTAAATGTCCGTCAATGTCCGTAAAAGAAGGCGAATAGGAGAATATTGATTTATGTTTACTATGAATAGATACAGTGCAATAGATGTTCAATACGAAATAATGGTGTTCTGATTTGCATAATATGTAATCTACTCTGGCAACTAGAGCTAGGAGATAGGGAAACGACCATCAAATTTCTCTACCTAACCATTGCTATACTTGGGGATGATACCACTTTTCACTCATGCATTGAGAGTAAACTGTCTTCTTCTGTTTTATCTATGATTGCCAGCTTCCTCCTGCACAATGTTGAAACTAATGTTGATTGCTGTTTCCAGTGCATTGGTACTTTCAGCGCTACTTACTAAGCTTCCCATTATCAATAGATCTAGATCTGCTAACCAGTTTCCTATTAACACGCTTAGTTCTTCTCTCACTGAAAATCACTTTTTCAAACTTCTCGAATGTACCTTTCCCAGTGATCTTTCTCATTGAGGGACCCTACATGATTACAAGACATTGGTCAGGGACTGCAAAGAGCATTGTTGTCATCTTTGGGCTGAAGCTCCTTCCTTTGGATTTTCCCTTCGCATTCAACGTCGTGTTTTAAAAATATCGGATTTTCTCCCGCTGCTTACATCCATCCCGTTCTCGTCGTGGTGATGTGTCCTATATCCCTTTATTCTACATGTACTTTTATGGGAATTGTTAATTGTGACCTTGCCAGGAGTAAACACGAATCAGAAAAAGAAGAGAAAAAGCAGCTTCCATAACAAACTAGCAGTAATGCTGAACAAAGAAGAGGGGGAGAACGATATTGGATTGTACAATGATCGCATTTATTATAATATCTATTGCCTTCGTAGGGAGCCTGAAAACCAGAGGACAAGTGATGAGTGTATAAAAGTCAATAGGCATACAAAAATTGCTGATGAAAATCGTGATCAAGAAGCCCATGAAAATAGGAAAGCACAGGAAACAATGGCAAAATAAATTGAATGGATATGAAAACCCCTTCTGGGATACCTCAAGTGCTCGAATGAATCCTCTTCTTCGATTAAGCCCCACCTTGAATAAGCTCATGCATGAAGTCAATCGTTTAATATAAAAAAGTTCATATCACTAGTTTCCCAAATGGTCCAAGTTATCTCACACTTCCTTGCTCAAATAACCAAAATATGTCTTTTATAACTACATCTAAAATCTCTTGTATCCCTCCCTCTTTTCGATTAATTTTCCAATGGGAGTTGTCTTTCAATTAATTACATTTATATATTTTGCGAGAACTACTAATTACACCTCACATTTACGCTTGGCAATTACTTTTGTGCCTTAACTGATTTGCTGATGCAGCTTTAAAAGACTGTTACTAAACTTTAAAGTTCAGTTTGGATTTGTACTACAAGAAGCCTTTCGCGTTGGAAAGTAAAATATCAAGGGTGTTTTTATCTTTTTCTCTTCGATCAGGTTAAAAAAGTAATTCCATTCCTATTGTAGGTTGCCATACAGTAAATCCTCGAGAGCTCGATGAAGTTTTTTGCAAAGAGTTGGACCTTTTCTCCAACTTTTCTCTCACCACTGTAATCAAATCACGAAAATATACACACTGCTAATATACCTTGAAGAAGATAAAAGAAAAACGATAATGCGCGACCTTAAAAAAAATAAAAGTTTTTTCTTCTAAACAATAACTGTGTAACCACTGTCAGCAGATAAAATTAAAATGCCGAAGCAATTCCTAAGTAGTCATGTCACCCTATTTAACGACATATACAACCGACCAGTGGCAAAGAAGAAGTTTAAAACATTGCACGTAGGTTACAGTGAAACCTCAAATTGTCAAATTCAAATTCGTTACCGTTAATATAAGTCATGGCGCAGTATCAGTTCATCCATTTTCTTGTGTAAGTGCAAGTTGTCCATAACTAAGTAACATTTTAACATCCGTCACCAAATCTGCTTTTCACCTTGGCCTATTGTATTAATTTGTAAGGAACCACATAACACAATTAAACCATACTGCTAATGGTTTGATAAATATATAATTAATACACAAACGGCTTACCTCAGTCGCATTTATGTTGACACTGAAAGGCCTAGACACATATTTGTCCACGAGTGATTCAAATATCTTTGCTTTCTTGTGTTGCGAATGAACTGTGAACTTCTCACACAAACTAAAATAAAAACACATTACGAAATAGTACTTTTTTGTCAAAGACACTAATTAAACCAGTGGTAGCGAAGAACAACAAAAACAACACAATTCAACAATAACAAATTAAGTAATGACAACAAATGGCAATAGCAAAAATGCAAAAAAGCAATAGATGTCATGCATTTGCCTGCCATTATGGCCCTTCCCCTACACACCAGTGTACACGTGATTTGTTAATCTCCTGTTCCACTTAACCCTTGAATTTCTTGACAACAAAGATTTCCTCATCTATCTTCCCCACTTTTTTGCTACCTTCATGTTTTGTACTGTTGATACGAATATCATTTTAACCATGTTTAAAGGCCAAAAGCAATGGAAGACTTGTATATAAGGTAGTTTTGTTATCCATTATAGCCATTTGATTAAATAATACTGGATATTTATTTATTTGTTTATTTAATAATTAATGAATATTTACCATGCATAAAACTTTAATAATACTTGGAAAATATATACAAAATACTGCTATTACCGTTTGTTCTACTGGTATTCAAAAAAAAGAAGAGCTATATATATAAAAGTGTATGTACTAAAAATTAGTTTTATTTGAAAGAAGCATAATAATGACAATAACACAGGATAATAGGCAGCTCGTTTCCGTTAGTACTACTCACCATACGGTCTATTTGTAGTATGTACAAAACCATTCAATGAGACTTTCATGGATGCTAAAAAACAATGTTTATCCAATCCTTATAAAACGTTTAATTTGGTCCCCTGCAAATTGTAAAATTCTATTATTTCAAAGATTTTTCTGCATGCACATTTCTTGATGCTGCAACTTCTTGGTTCCATTATAAACGTGTGCAAAAAGTCGCACTTCCTCTTAGTATATACAAATATAATCACAAATCAATTTGAACATCTAAGAACGTCAAAAGGAAGGGTATTTACAATGCAATGACCTATGCAACCACGTTTTTCTCAAAAGACACAGGAGATAAAGGCTGGATGCCTAACTTTGGCAATAACATGAATACAGTAATAACTAGAAAATATAAATGCCGTTGCTTATAAAACAAAAAATGCACGTGCTAGCCCCTGCAGTGTTTGTTCTCTAGCTTTCACCAGATCCAATCCAGCAAATATGGAGCCACCTGAAAGTTTCTATTTAAATGCTCACGGACCAGAGCTGAAGCTCTAGATGCTTCCTGAATTCCCATCAATTTTTAGCAAGCCCATATTTAATTTATCAATGAAATATTCATTTAGGAATCTATAGACCATTTAAGAGACTATATTATTGTGTTCACACTCAGCTTACGTCTCACCTGCTGTGCACTACTGAATAATTTTTACTCGAAATATTAATTTTGGAGTCCACATGAATTTGAGGTTGCCCTGTGTAATTGAAACTGGGTCTGTTTGATCTGACATATAAGGGAACTGAACCCGAGGAGTGAAAAAAAAGAAGAAAGATCAGATTATATAGTTATAGCTTCCACAATGTCAAAATGAGCATAAAATTATTCAAATTTTATTCAATCACATTCTTCTTTGAATGTCGGACTGTTTGATTTAATAAATTTAAATTTTGATTTAATAAATTTAATATAATGAGGGCTGGACATTCGCCTACTTCTGCATCACCATTGTTGTCAGCAGCAGCTTCCTACATTTCGACATGAATCACAATTTCGTTTTGCACCTCATTCTCCATCGTACTGTCATCCTCTCCTTCTAAGCAACCACCTCCTGCCTTGTGTCTTTTGACGGCTCCCTTACTTGCAGAATTTGATTCCACATACACACACGCTATGCTTCACTGTTGATTTCAGACTGGGGCATGACATGTCATACGGTAGCACTTCATAATCAGCCTGAAGTCCCACCTTATGGCAATACATTTCCATAAATTGGCACAATGATTAGTTTGTTTGGTATGGGTAGCCAAAGAGACTATTGGACCTCCAGAGCTTTGTCTGAACTGGGGAAGCGAAGGAAGGAATCGACCAGAAAATACACCGGGCCAGTTTTTTCTAAATAAATCGCAGCCTTTCTTATCTGTCCATTTCACAATCTCTAGGAAGTTTTTGCGATGTACGGAAGTCCTTAATGACACATGTTTATTCGTAAGCCCTTGATTCGAGTGTAGAATTTTTCGCCAAAGAGACTATTGGACCTCCAGAGCTTTGTCTGAACTGGGGAAGCGAAGGAAGGAATCGACCAGAAAATACACCGGGCCAGTTTTTTCTAAATAAATCGCAGCTTTTCTTATCTGTCCATTTCACAATCTCTAGGAAAGTTTTGCGATGTACGGAAGTCCTTAATGACACATGTTTCTTCGTAAGCCCTTGATTCGACTGTAGAATTTTTCGCCAAAGAGACTATTGGACCTCCAGAGCTTTGTCTGAACTGGGGAAGCGAAGGAAGGAATCGACCAGAAAATACACCGGGCCAGTTTTTTCTAAATAAATCGCAGCCTTTCTTATCTGTCCATTTCACAATCTCTAGGAAGTTTTTGCGATGTACGGAAGTCCTTAATGACACATGTTTCTTCGTAACCCCTTGATTCGACTGTAGAATTTTTCGCCAAAGAGACTATTGGACCTCCAGAGCTTTGTCTGAACTGGGGAAGCGAAGGAAGGAATCGACCAGAAAATACACCGGGCCAGTTTTTTCTAAATAAATCGCAGCCTTTCTTATCTGTCCATTTCACAATCTCTAGGAAGTTTTTGCGATGTACGGAAGTCCTTAATGACACATGTTTCTTCGTAAGCCCTTGATTCGACTGTAGAATTTTTCACATATTCAAAACATACGGGGCATTTATCAATAACTAACTGGTTTAACACTCATTTTCATATTCATTTTTATCATGTGTTGTATGTATCAAGTGTTCTGAAAAAAACCATATTCAGATTCAATGAAGATCATTAAACCGGTTTGTACGAGTAACTCAACTCACAAGGTGTACAAATGTTGCCCATGTCCACTGTTAAAAATGACAAAAGTGTATATATAAAGACACAGTAGAAGCTTTTAATAACAGATGTCTCTTGCTTAAGATGTCTATCACCCTTTCTGGGATTCCAGTGGGTGGACTCTAATACCCGCCCCATCGTAAATATTAAATCAAAAATATTTGGGGCATTTAAAAGCCAAATTCATAAAAATAGTCAAATATACAAATTTCAAACAGTCAGTATTCATTTATTTATTAAAAAATGATAAACCTTTTCTATCCATCGTTTAAGAACGAGTGTATTACCAACACTGACTCAGAGATTTTGTAGTTCATGTAAACGCAACTAAGGCAGCATGTTGCTTAAAGTGCCGAGGGCCCTTTCAACTGCTAAAGTAAGGCCACTTATAACCAGATATTTCTCCTTGGGCCTATATATCAGTAAATCAAGTCCTCTTACACCTGGAGATGTTCTTCCGCAACGTCTGTGCAGCCTTATTTATTTCCCAAACCTTGGAATAGTTTCTTAACATTTACCATTCCATACCAACTTGTGTTGCATCGTTGCCTAAATCTGCCAAAGTAGTTTTTCTTGCTTGAAAACCATCAGCCAGAAGGGATATCGCAGTGTTACTGGCTATGACTGCAGCGAGTTCTTTTTTGATGGCATTGCAAATTGCATCAAAATATTCTCAAGCTGCTTTACAATCACTTTTTCATTCCACGAGCCTGACACCACTAATTTTGTCTAAGACTTTAAAGCTCATCAAAGCGCACTGTTCGTTGGGAGCAAGTTCTTGGGCAGTGCGTGTCACCTTGCAGTATACTTCATGATTTGCTCCTTTTTGAAGGCCATCCACAGGCGGGTTGGATGGACCAGGTCCAAGTTGTTGCTAAAATGTCCAGGTTCAACACAGGGTCTTCCATTCTCCAACCCAACTGTGTTCTTTGTATCGGTATCTGCTTTGTGAGCGCTCCTTACAGTTGTTCCTGCTTAGACTATTCCTAAACTAACACCTTTTTAAAGGGAAACACAAGCGTCTTTGTGAATATGGTGTTAATAACTTTCAGCGATTCCCATCAGTCACACACTGACGTTGGCACATACTTTGTTTACAGCCCAGAGACAATTATCACTATGGAATGTGAAACAGACTCTTCTGTGCGTACGATAATAAGCTCAAGCAAAATTTTTTTTGCGTGAGCCTGCTTGTGCGCGTGGGATCGCAGCCGTCAAACCAAAAACCCTGTGTTACAGTATAAACGGGCATAACAGAGTCAGTGGTACGCTCCCTGAGTGCCAGGCTAAAAGTTTGAAAGCAGCTTACCCTTTCAACTTTCTCTTTACATCGTGAGGGTTTACGTCAAGGAACCTGTGGAACCTGAATGACGAAAAAGAAAAGGCTTTTTTGATTAGTGGCTTATTCTTATCACAGAGTTATGGTGTAAATTTTGCACTCACTAATTGTTCAGCAATACTAATCTATACTAATCATCACTTTGGAATTTTCTATCCAATTAAAATGCACCAACTTTCATTAAGAAATTATCTCTGGCTAATACAAAAGCATTTACGTAAGCGCTTTATCATGTGTTGAATCCTAAGTTTTTTCTGAGCTATGTTTCGAGAGATACTAGTCCCATCGTCAGGCTACTGAAAATACTAGGTACGGCTGTTTTTATACCTTTGTAGTGCGTACCTACGTGTAAACAGGGATCGAGTTGTTTCAAGGAATGGCGTCACAAATATGTTGTGTTTGTTTTGTTTGTTGTATTTCTTTCTTTAGTGCTGGAAAGAAATGGTCTAGGAAGGCCTTTCACTGACATCCCTGGGTATGTTTTGCTGGAATTTTTCTGCTAAGGGCAAGATCTTGTAGTGTTCCTTTCTTAAGTGGTCAAGACACTTCAGCTACCTTTCTCAAATTCCATACAGAAGTTTGTGCCTTATCCATGGAGTCTAATACTGTCTGAATCTGCGCAAGAATCAGAAGTGGAAGATCAATCCAAGAAAAATAGGTAATAACTGATCTGGGAAAGTGACAATGTAAAGCATAGGACTGGCTTCTCCTTAAATTCAAGATCCTGTTGGGCAAAGACAGCAAGACCATAAAGATTGATTGTAGGGTTTAGTTGAAAAATAGGTAATAAGTGATCTGGAAAAGTGACAATGTAAAGCACAGGACTGGCTTCTCCTTAAATTCAAGATCCTGTTGGGCAAAGACAGCAAGACCATAAAGATTAATTGTAGGGTTTAGTTGAAAAATAGGTAACAAGTGATCTGGAAAAGTGACAATGTAAAGCACAGGACTGGCTTCTCCTTAAATTCAAGATCCTGTTGGGCAAAGACAGCAAGACCATAAAGATTAATTGTAGGGTTTAGTTGAAAAATAGGTAATAAGTAGCTGTTAACACTGTGATTTGGTTTCTCTCACAAAGATTATTTTATTACCTGATTATTTTAATCTTACTTTAACTATTAATGTCATGATGCTATGTTCAAAATAAAAACCAACTTTATTTCAGATAAGCATAAACTATACAGTTAAAAACCATCTTCAGTGGTAGTCACGTATACTTGTGGTACACATTGTGAGAGAAATGGTGAGAGTAAAGATTGACACTAGGACATACTGAGTGAAGTCAGATTGTTAGAATCAGGAAAAATCAATTTAAAGAACAACACCATATTCTTACACTCAGGACTAGATAAAGAACACATTCATGGTGTTAGAATCCTACTAGAACCAAACATAGCAGATTGTCTACTTGGCTACTGGGCTGTTTCTGACAGAATAATTGTGGTTAAATTGAAAGGAAGCACATTTAACACCACCATCATTCACGTATATGCACCAACATCCAATAGTAATGAGAATGACATTGAAAACTTTTATGCAGACCTGAATAAAACCATGGTACAATGCAAATCTCAAGTGATTGTGTTTGTCATGGGTGACCTAAATGCTAATGTTGGTGAAGGTAGGCAATCAAATGTTGTGGGACCCAATGGATTGGGCACACAAAATGATCTTGGAGATACCTCGGTTCAGTGGTGCAAAGGAAATAACCAGGTGATCACTAATACATACTTTCAACATCATTTCAGGTGTCTATGGGCATAGAGAAGTCCAAATGATTGCTCAAGGAACCAGGTTGATTTCATAACAATCAATAAGAGATTTAGAAATGCTGTCACACAAGCGAAGTGCTATCAAGGTGCAGACTGCAACAGTGATCATGCTTTATTAGTTGCTTCTGTTATGCTGAAATTAAAGAAACTAAAAATACCAAAAAGGTGATATGGCGAGACCTAGACCAACTGAAATCCAATTATGTGAAAATGGCTTTTCAGCAAAAGGTTAGACTTCACATGAAAAATGATAAGGAGAAAAACAGAGCAGTAGATGACTATGAACACATTTCTTCAGCAATTAGTAAAGCTACTGAAGAAATCATACCTACTCTAACACAAAGGAAGAAGTAGGAATGGATGACAAACGAGATTTTAGAACTAATGGAAAAGTGTAGAACAGTAAGGAGATGGTCAGAAGAATATTACAGATTAAACAGGAAGGTGCATATAAGATGTTGGCAAGCAAAGGAGTGTATGTATATTAAACAGTGTGAAGAAGTGGAACGAATGGAGAAGACCAACCCACAGAAGTTGCATGACATGGTGCAATGGGTAATCTCAAGTAAAAAGAGTGTTACACCCAGCTGCATTGTAGCAAAGCATGTAAGTATTTTGGTTAATCAAGATGTAATGTTACTTTGATGGAAAGAGTATACAGAAGAGTTGTTTGCTGATAACAGAGGAAAAAGAAATATTTCCCAGAAACGAGGAGGCAACCTGATTTTGAGAGTGGAAATACCAAAAGCTGTAAAGAATATGAAAAGAGATGAGGATGGGATTGTGGCAGAAACGATCTTGGCACTAGAGGAGTTTGGAATAGAACAAATAACAAGCAAATAAAATCTATAAGGAAGGTCATTTTCCATTGATGATGTGAAGATCCATCTTTATCACTCTGCCCAAGAAAATGGGGACTACGAAATGTGAGTTTTTCAGAACATTCAGCTTAGTGAGCCAACTAACAAAGCAGATTCTTAGAGTTTTTCTAGGTAGGCTGCAGGGCTCAAACAGTTGGAGAGGTAGCAGAAGAACAGTATGGTTTCACAGACGATAAGGGCACATGAAATGCCATCTTCATACTGAAAATGTTAGCAGAGAAAGGAGTTAGTATGCAAAAAGAAGTACATGTTTGTTTTATTGACTGTGTGAGGGCCTTTGATCAAGTTAACATGAGCCTTTGTTTGAAATCCTGGAAGCATTAGATCTGGATGGGCAGTTAATTGAGCAGTTGAAAAACTTATACTGGGAACAAAAGGCAGTTGTGAGACTCAATGGCAAAGTTAGTGAGTATGTTGAAATAAGGAGGGGAGTGAGGCAGGATTGTATACTATCTCCTGACCTGCCCTCACTTTACAAGGAAATGATCATGTGAAACATTAAAGTCATAAAAGGAATATCTGTTGGTGGAATAAATGTTAACAACATCAGACATGCAGATGATACAGTGATGATAGCAGACGGTGATGAAAAACTATATAACATTGTGGATACAGTGGTAGAAGAAAGCAAGAAGAAAGGTTTGAAGATAAACAGAAAGAAGTCATTTTTGATGGTATTTTCCAAAAAGAAGAAGACAAGACGTAAGATCCTGATTACGAGCCAAGAATTGGGGAGAGTTGAACAATTTGTTTATTTCGGTAGTTTGGTTTCTGCAGACACTAAAGAGGTTGAAATAAAGAGAATAATTGGCATTGTTAAAACAAACTTCAAAAAGTTGGTGAAGGTTCTACAATTAAGTAGTGTGACAATCGAAACTAGAATTAGGCTACTTAAATGCTATGTGTGGTCAACTCTACTATATGGTTGTGAGAGTTGGACTATTAATAAAAGTCTGGAAGACAGGTATCGTGGACAGACAGGATAACCAATGTCAACATTCTGCATAAGGCAGGGGCTAACAGATGTTTATTACAGGTGATTGTGAACTGTCAGATTTGGTTTGTAGGGCATGTCATGAGGAAGGAGTGGCTTGAAGAGTGTGCTGACTGGCTGTATAGAAGGAAAAAGATCAAGGAGAAGACAAAGAACTATGTACTGGGCATGGTTAGAAAGTACAATTGGCTGGAAACCCACTGTGCTCACTCAGGGTCTGAAGAACTGCCAAGAGAAGGCTGTTATGGCTGCCACCTACACCAGAATTCTGGCACAGCACAAAGATTGATTGATTGATTGTTTGTTTGGTTAGTATGTATGTATGTATTTATTTGCCACTAACAAAAAAATACTAATGTTCAAAGGTAAATGTTAAAAACCTAATACATGATGTTATCCAAAATGGTTAAAAAATAAGAGTAAACAGAAACAAAAAAGAATGAAACAAACAGGCAGGACAGTAATCTAGAGAAACAGTGGCAGGGGTAGCATAATACAGATCATGAAGACCTTATTTTCATTATGGCCCCTCTAGTAACATCAAGAGATATTCACATTTTCCCATTTATATACCCACAGTATCTATGGAAAGTATTTTAATTTTGGCTCCAAGGTAGTACTCATAGGGGATGGAGTCTAGTTTATTTGTCATGGTGGTTGGACTTTCCCTAAAGGCCACATGGTCCTTTTTAGCCTGGGTGATGGCCAAGCCAGTATGATGTCTTTGCATTTTCTTTTATAAATTGTGGAGGTGTTGGGTCTTGGAGAAGGGAAAGTCTTGTCAGAATGCTGGATTGTATCTCCCTTTTCACTGCATGTAAATGTGGTGATCCATCACAGTAGGCAATAGCTACCTTAATGAGCTGGGTGGCCATAGGCAGTTTTGTCCAATGTTTCTTGAGTATTGCCATTGACTGGTACAATCCACTTCCTCTATCAATATCCACATCCACCATGCTGCTCTCTGTAGTTTTATTAGAAGCTAATAAGAAACCTAAGGTACACATTGGAAATACAATCCTTCACAAAAGACAACCACCCTAAATATCTGGGTATTACTCTCGACAGACAATTAACATACAAAGAATAACTGAAAGGTACTGCAAATAAAATAGCGAAAAGAAACAGCCTTCTGAAGAAACTAAAAGCAACATTCTTGGGGAGCACCACAGAGAGTATTAATAACATCTGCTATCACATTATGCTACAATGCTGCTGAATACTGTGCACTGATAGGGACAAGAAGTATACACACAAAACATATAGACATCCAACTTTGAGAAAGGATGACACTTTTAACAGGCAATTTTAAGTCCACACCAACACCATGGCTCCCAACATTCAGTTCAATGACTCCTCCTCATATCACAAGACAAGAAACAACCCAAAAAGTCATCAACCATTTCGAATCCAGTGAACATGAAATATCACTAAAAATATTTACAAAAATGCACCAAATACCACACATCTTAAATCAAGAAAGCCATTCTACAAATCCAAAATTGAAAAATTTGACACAGCACAAACCTTTAAAATAGTATGGTCTAATAACCTGCCAAAAGGGGGAAGCCTCATACAAGATCCTACTAAAAAGTTTCTGATCTAGAAAACTGCAAAAGAAAATGTTGAATGGCTGCAAATTTATTGTGCATGAGGCATGACTTTATGGCAGTGAAACTTGGCCAGTGAAAGCTGAAGATGTGAGCCACATGGAGTGGAATGACATGAGAATGATAAGATGGATGTGCAA
>RDPX01000336.1:436016-460335 GCA_003991215.1 Morbakka virulenta
AGAATAATGTTCCTGACAAAACGACTGAAGAAACCGTAAACAACACAAACCAATGTCCAGTAGACGATTTGAAATCTGAACAACCATCACCAACAGATAGTGTACGTCGGTCATTGCGTATTAAGCTAAAACCACAAAAGTATGGGTTTGAAGATGATTAACTTTGAAAAAAAACCCAAGGAACTCCTAACTGAGGGAGAATGTCATGAAATTGTTGTGTTTATTATTAATTGAACAGACCTTTAATATGTTTCATTCTTTTATTCCTTTAGGTATATATATGTATTAACATCTATGCTGATTTTGTGTTTAATAAAGCCTTTTGTTCAGGCATACTTCTGAGTCGATTTTATTACAAGGACATTTTATAGATTTAAGGTTCCCTGTGGACTCTGAACCAGTTATTGTTATTGTCAGTGGTTATTTTTATTGTTAGCCCCCATGTTGTACACTGAGCTGTTTTATAGTCAATAATAGCACAACGTGAGGTCAATTCATAGTTAATCATTTACCAATTTGCCCATTTGCCAGGGTACAAAGCAGTATTGTCTGCATAGATGTTGATGAACTGAAGTATGTAACCAGGAAGAAAATTGATGTAAACAAGGAAGACAGTTTAATCCTTTTTTATAATTCATTCTAGTGGGACATACATTGTAGGATAATGTAAGAACTTTTTAAGCAAGCCAATATGTCACATTGTACCAACTGCCTTGGGAATATCAAGAGCTATAGCAAAATTTTTATAAGACTGTTGTAATAGACGATCTTCACTTTAATTGACATTTAATAGGACATTTTATAGATTTTGGGTTCCCTGTGGACTACGAACCAGTTATTGTTATTGTCAGCGGTCATTTGTATTGTTAGCTGCCATTTTGTACACTGAGCTGTTTTATTGTTGATTAAAGCCCAACGTGAGGTCAATTCGTAGTTAATCATTTATTACAATGACTTAACCCTAAACCTATAAATGTGTTCAAGAGTCATTGTCAAAAGATTACCAGTGGAACAGCAAACTCTACATTGGTATAGAACATCAACAAAAAGACCAAGGTTCTCCAAGAATTCCATTGGTACATTGTTAATAAGTCATTCAAAGACTTGCTAATGACAAAATGAAGACTTAAAATCCACATGTGCCAGAATCAGATAGATTACCTACATTTTTGAAGACAGAGCAAAATTAGAAACCTTACTTCGTGATGGGGACAGATCATTGCAATTATTGATCTTGAACGAGGAATTCCTACTAAGCGCGAGTCATCAGCTCGCATTGATTACGTCCCTGCCCTTTGTACACACTGCCCATCACTTTTCGTCCAACACATGCTAGCATGTAAAACGGACATTAAACCGAATATGATGATGATGATGATGATGATGATGATGATGATGATGATGATGANCAACAAAAAGACCAAGGTTCTCCAAGAATTCCATTGGTACATTGTTAATAAGTCATTCAAAGACTTGCTAATGACAAAATGAAGACTTAAAATCCACATGTGCCAGAATCAGATAGATTACCTACATTTTTGAAGACAGAGCAAAATTAGAAACCTTACTTCGTGATGGGGACAGATCATTGCAATTATTGATCTTGAACGAGGAATTCCTACTAAGCGCGAGTCATCAGCTCGCATTAATTACGTCCCTGCCCTTTGTACACACTGCCCATCACTTTTCGTCCAACACATGCTATGATGATGATGATGATGATGATGATGATGATGACTGGAAGATAAAAAGCAAGACTCTAATAATTAGTGAGTTGAAAAGTTTGGGCAGGAAGGAAGATAGCTCAAAAGCTCACTCTTTCAAGACAACAACATGAACTGAATATAGACCAGAAGCATGAAATTGATCAATAGATTTAGATAGAGCATAAAATAGGGTTTAAATGTAAGTATTTTGTATCAAATAACACAAGCACAAGTAATTTTTAACTGTTTGGATGATGGAAGATGAAGCCCCCCAAAACCCAATTTCCATAAATTTTTTTCTTATTCCCATTGAAGATTTTTTACCACAAGAAATAATCCCATCCATTTTCCCCACAGAATATTAGGTAGCAAGGATTAATATGTGGTTTTAATGGGCTAGTTTATAACAATTCTAACCTCCAAGAAGTAATACAACAATAAAGCAGTACCTAAGTTGGTGTAAGTGACATATGTGATAACATTTCATGAAGTCAAGGTTTAGGCATTGCCAAGCTGAATGGAAATGAAGTACATTAAAAAGTTTCACAACTCTAGAAGTAGGAATGATCTTGAAGCAGTGGATTTTACCATAAACATAAGAATAAGAAAATGAATGAGTGCTTTTATTATCATTGACTTATTTAACCATCTTAGTTTACATGAGAGTAGAAATTTATCATTTTTCTTACAGCTGTACCGTCATGGTGACAGAGGACCAATTAGTGGATTCCCAAATGACATACACAAAGAAAATGCATGGCCCAATGGGTATGGACAGCTTACACAGGCGAGTACAATATTTTTTGCAAATAGCATGAAATGGTAAAATAGTAAGTTAACGTTGTATGAATTTTGTCTGTTTGTCTGGAAATCTGTCAGAATGAATTTTGAATTTTTTTTGATTGATCATGGTAATTTTTACAGCATGTGTTTGAATATAATCTACTGAATAGTGTTACAAAGAAAGAAGAGTTGCACCTGTGCCAGGCTTGGGATCATTTTGAACCACCAGTAACTTCAGTGCCAGATTAGAAACATAGTTCCTTATGTTACACAACTATTAAGGTGTAAAACCACAATGAAAAACAAAATATCAGGAGCAGGAAAAATTATTGAAGTGTGAATGGGTTAAACTCAGAAGAGGTGAAACTGAATGTTTAGACCTCATGTGGTATTCATTTATTTACCCTCACACTAAATTTATTTTATTTATATTTGGTCCTGGTTAAGAGGGGAGGTGAGATTGGAGAGAGAGAGAGAGAGAGAGAGAGAGAGAGAGAGAGAGAGAGAGAGAGAGAGAGAGAGAGACACACACACACACACACAAATAGATAATAGATGCTCACCCATAAAGAACCTGATTATTTTAAACTTACTTAAACTGTTAACTTCATAATGCCATGTTCAAAATAAAAACCAACTTCATTTCAGGTAAGCATAAACTATACAGTTAAAAACCATCTTCAATGCTAGTCACTTAGCACTGAAGATGTTCTTTAACCAAATAGTTTATACTTAAACAAAAGGAAGTTGTTCTTTATTTTGAATATACTATATATACTATTGCAAAACATATTACAACATTTTTATGGTAGCACTTCCAGTATTTACTTGGGCATGCAGTTGGTAGTTTTCAGAGCAGATTATTTAAAGTCACCCAAAATAATTGCAAGGTGTTGGATGTTTCCTTACACTATCCAAACAATTTTTAAGATAAGCAATAATAAAGAGGAGACCAGTTGATTTGATTGAGTTTTTGGCTGCTGAATTAGAATATTGCCACTTATAAATTGAATTGCCTCCAATTTTTTAGATATTGAGATCACCTATCTTTTTTAATTTTCCTGATTTTGGTTATGGGATAAACTTTACTGTAAAATAGGATGAAAAGTTATCTCCATGCATTTTTCTTTTTTAATTGATTACACTTAAAGTGTTGATTTATGCCTTGTTGCTAGGTATATTTGGAGACCATGTTTAAATTGACTCAGGGTATTTATGACTAGAAATGGCTATAAGAATGCCAGAATATAAAAGGACTGTTATTTGGTGGTAGGTCATTGCCCACAATGATCTTTTTATCATTTTTATCTCATAAATGATCTGATAAAAGTGTTAGCCATGTTTCCTAAGAGTTCACAATTAAAGAATGGAAAGTCCAGATTAAAGTGAAAAGGCTTAATTTTCAGTGCACATTGCAGTGTGTCTCCTCACAATGTGATGGGTTGCCCAATGTTGTGGTGAAGTTTTTGTTCCTTAGAGTTTCCAGTCATCCAGCACAGTTTGCTCCACCAAATTTTTGTTTAAAACTATTTCAGGCATCAGGCAGGAGTTGTGGTGCCTAGGATGACTTGAAAAATTTTGTCATTCATGAGGTTTGTTTTTGAGAGCCCACAAATTTTTTCTTCACTTTGTTTTGTAGCTCTCTCTAATTTTGAGGCCCAAATGAGGATGACTGACTATTTGGATCTGGCACTTTGACTAAGTTTTTCATCAGTCCCAGTGTTTTGTGCATGGGAGAAATGATGTTTTTTTCAGTAATAAGTTTAGAATGGATTATATTTTTTGCCCCACTTACAAAACTCTAATGAATCAGCAAACCTATTGTTTTCCAATTTGATGCTTTGGTAGGATTGCCAAGTTTGTGAACACAGTAATTGCCACCATTTTAAGATCACAACAGTTTTTTCACCTGTGTTTAACCACACTTTATATGTGGTAAAACATGTTTTGGATTGTTTCCTTCATATCTAAAGTTGCTTTGAAAGTTCAATTTGATTGGATTCAACAATTATATAAATGAAGCATGCACTTTTAAACCAGTAACAATTTTCAAGATAGCTGTCAGCCACATGAGAAATATGGTGCACAAAACATCATTTCTCCACTGGATTATAAAATCATTTAGACATGTATCATGAACAAAGTTGGCATTTCTCCCCCTAAGATAATTTTGTGCCACAAAGTGAAGTGTCGGGTCTGGAACAGATATCAATGACCATGATGTGCCAAATCTTCCTGTTGTCTGTCTTCCTTATCAGCTCAGGTTTTGTTAATGTGTTTTGTGTTGTCCATTGATTAAGACAATCAATAAATGTTATTCTCTTTCTGCCCCTGCTTTTCTTCCCTTCCATCTTGCCACATAGCATCTTCTTTTCAAGTTCGTTTTTCCTACATATGTGTCCCAGAAATTAAAGCTGTCACTTATGGATTGTTTTTATAAACAATCTTCTGTAATTCGCTGTTTCCATCACCTCCTTGTTTGATTTCTTCTCCAGCCACGATATCTTTAGCATTCTTCTTAGGTACCACATTTCAACTGTCTCTTGTCTTCTTTCCGCATCCGTGCTAAGAGTCCATCTTTTGCAGGGACCACACCTTGATTTTGAAAGTGAGGGGGCCAGCCAATATTGTGACTAAGGAGGTGCAACCATGGTTTGTGCCGACAGTTGGGAATTTTTTTATTTTATGTCTCATTTGGCTAAAACCGCTTCCTTTTTGTTATGATTTGCCAAAAAATGGATTTTTCTTTGCAAAGAAAACATAGAAATGAAGCAAGAAAGAAACTTTTAAATTTTTTTTTAAGTTTTAAAGATCTTCCATAACAAATTTTCCAAAATAATTATATCGCATCTCTTGAGAATCAACAAAAAAATTTCCTACTTTGACAAAATCAATTTTATCAGTTAAATTCTTATAGGTGTTCATGACTGCCAGTGAGTTGAACCTCTTCTGTTTCATGGTGGAACGCAACCAAGTTTTCAACCTCCGTGCGGTAGAAAAGGATCTTTTGAGTGTTGCTCTTGTTGCACCATTAACAAGAAGAAGTTTGGCGATTCTGGTGACGTTTGGCATGAGCTTCATTTCGTTCTGTCTTGCTTTCATTATTGTGAAGATTTCAGCTGCATGCGTTGGGCTTTCTCCCTTTGAAATGGTTTTCATAATTTCTAACTCTGCTTGTAGGGCAGTAGTATCACCATCACCAGGATAGAATTTATTCAATGCGGTCAACTCTTCGTCGTATGATTTACTTTCTATGCCTTTCAAAAGGAGCTGCTCAAGAGCTGAAAACACTTTGTAGCCTTCTTGATCAAATCTTGTCATCAAGGCTTGGCTGACAGAACCAATGGCTTCATTATAAATCCCTCTATAATGTTCTTTGGATGTTTTGGGGTGGTGTACAGGAGTATCTTGTTTGTAACCTTTGACATGCACTAATGTTGAATAGTTGGGCCTCTTTCTTTTGTGCGGCAAGGCTGGAAGTGCAACATTTGATTTCAGCAAGGCTTTCTTGATAACTGACGCGTAGAACAGCTTGAAATTTTCTTCTGACCTCATATGATCTACGGTTTCTTTCATCAGCATTGCAAGTCGGTGGCCACTTACTGCTGACATACTTTCTTTCTGCAAAGTTTTGGACAGATTGTAAGTCAAACTGAATAATCTCTGTCCTAAACATAAACCAAAGAAAAATGAAAAACTCTTCATTTGGCCTTGGCAACCAATAATTCTGGATCTAACTTCCTTTGTCAGATTTTCTGCAAGGCAAAGATCCCAGAGCGACTGCAAATTTGAGTAGCTGTCATATTCCTATTGTTTTATTCTTTTGTTTAAATGAAAACCCCTCTAAATTAAGCACGCTCTATTTTCTAGTATGACCGGACACTTTCAACATTATTTTTTCACTTACCAAAGAAAGATGTTTATAAAGCAAGACCATGTAAACAAATCCATTTTTTGAAATAGGTTCAGTTGGTTTTTTTTAGAGAGGGGCTAGCATTTTTATATGGCACATACAGAGAGTGCAAACAAATGATACAAAAAGACATCTTGTTATTTAGAAAAAAAATGTAAAAAAAGTTTTGTGGTGAAAATTTTTGGTATTACCAGAGCTTGTAACAACCCATTGGCATCAATATAATACAAGGTTATTTTTATAAAACATTATGCTATGATGAAGCACATTCCGCTTTTGTAGTCTTTACCAAAGAATTTTTGCCTTTGCATTGGTTATAGCTAAATCTTAAGCTAAGCTGTAACTCCCTTTGAGTGATAAAATGTAGGGTTTAGTCTGGTTGATTTTGCTTGTCAATAAAAGCAAAGCCCTTTACATTGGATTCACACACTGACATCATCAAATTATTTGACCTGTGGTTTCATTTGGTTATGTTCACTCACATTGCACTTACTACTGATATTAACTTGCGAAAATCGAAACATAAACAAGTAGTGATTGTTTTTAAAACATGGAAAGGAGTTAATATTCTGTAATTTGCAATAACTTGTCCAAGTGTCAAAGAATCTTCCTGTTTACACTTGGATCATTGAATGCAGCTCAATCCAATGCATCACGTGTGAAATTGGAGTTGCAACAGCTTAGAAGTTTCACTGTCAAGTAATTTCTTGGTACTGTTGATGAACAAATACCTAAAATGCATAGATTTAGATAAGCTGCTAGACTTAATGGTTAATCAAAGGGAAATAGAGAAGCCCTTTAATTAAAGTTGAACATATGTTTACAATTAGTTAATTGGTAGCTCTTTTGCTTAGTAGATGATGCCATTAATAAACTGTTGAATATTAATGTCATTGTTGTGTCTTTCTTTTGACATTTGCATTGTATCATAATTGCTTGATATTGTTGTGTGAGTGAAGTAGTTTTTAAAAAATTAAACTTTGAAAATGCCATAAAAGACCCTAAGCTTCTCCACTCACCCCTGTGTGTTCCTAACTGACTCCTTCGTGAAATACCGTATATTATGATTCCTGAGAAAATTACATACTTGTTGGTTGTAATCTTGGAGTGGTCATTTGATTTTGGTGCTTGGATGATGTATTAGATGCTAGTCATGATGATGAATCTGCTACCACTACTAGGGTGGAAATGCAGAATTAAAAAGTTCAAAGGTATCCCACCTCTGGTTACTGAAAATGTCACTGGGAGGCAATACACCTAGCTGTAAACCATTTATTTTAAAGTTTACAAATGCTAAATTTGAGTAAATGCATGTCGCCAGGGTTTTTTTTATTGTAAAGGGGATTCTAAATAAAAATTACTTCACAGCTGGTATACATGGTGGATTAAGGAAGAAACTTAACTATCATAACTATCAGTCTTTTATTAAGATAACTTGAGTGCTTGTGTGCATGGACCTGCTTGAATGCAAAAGCCATCAAACATAGTAACACAATTTATGGAAAAAGCAATTCATACACATTTATCTTTCGTTGACACCAGACACTATATCATGTTGTAATCACACTAACAGTACTTAAAGAATGCTTTGCTCAGGTAAATAGATTTCCATCACTTTTAATGCTGCCAAATTTTAAACAAGGCTAGTTAAGCAGAGGAAAGCTGTAACGGAAAAACTAGGAATTTACTAGGAATTCTAAAACTCAGCTTTTTGTCATTTTATTTCCTTTTATTTTTCTAATATTGTATTTAATTGTCTCTTTTTTCAACCTTTGCAAAAGCTTTTTCAACAGTATCACTATGAATAAGAGGCTAGTTCATATGTGGTGAAGTGTAACAGCAATTTATTGCAATTGGCAACTGTATTCGACATGGAAATTGAATTAAAAACGAAAAAAGTCAGGAGATAAAAGTCCTTTTATGGACCTATTTGGATTAAGCGACCAAAATCTTATTCAGAAAAACTGGTCTTGTCTTTGTAGACGAAGCAAAATATTGTTAAAACAGAAATAGAAACAGTAAAAACTTTTTTCCAATAGTCTCACTGTCACTTGATGTTGTTCTTAAATTGTTCAAGTTGTTCTCAAGTTGTTCTCAAGTTGTTCTCAAGTTGTTCTCAAGTTGTTCTCACTGAAAATCTGTAATACGGGAATAAGGACCAAAAAGTCACAACTGGAAAAAGTGCGGGCAGGAAGGGAGCAAAATTAATGGCCACTTAGCAAGAAAAAAGTTACTGGAGATCAAAATAAGATCAGAAGCGTACAAGTTCTGACATTGGGCAGCAACATGTAATTGAGAACATGAAGCTCAGTAGTCCAATTGATGTTTTAAAATATATCAGAATAAAATTAAGGCAACGCAAAATTCTTTGATACAGGCTTTTTAGTGTTTCCGCTACTGCCCATTTCTTTCTGCCCTGGTGGAAACCTAGTTACTTTTTATTGTCTTCCTTTAATAGTTCCAGTGATAATAAGTAAAAGCTTGGTAGTACATTGTTGGGACGTAAAATAAGTTTGTATTTTTTCCTGCAGGTTGGTATGCGCATGGAGTACAACTTGGGTAAATTTTTAAGAAGCAGATACATAGAAAATTCGTCCTTTTTAAGTAACTTGTATTTACACGAGAAGGTAAGCGCTGAGATGTTATTGCACTTTTAATTAATTATTTTTGTATTTTAAAGGTTAATTGTATTATTGATTGCTGCTTTTTGTTATTTGTATGTTTGAACTGTATTAGCTATTGAAACATGTATTATTTGTTTATTATTTGAAAATTTTTTTACCTGTCATTGTATTGCTTAAACAGAATGCTTTGACGTTAAGTAAAATCTTTTAGTGTTTGTTGAAGAATCATGGCAAAGATTACATTGCTACCAGTATTCGACACCACTTTATACACAAATAGGCGAAAAATGCATTGCCTGTCACATTAATAAGAGGGTTTTGCTTGTGTCAGTATGAGGTAAACCTAACCTTAAAATCTCTCTGTGCCAGGAGGCACAAAAGGCACAAAAGGCTCAAAAGGCTTAAACATCTTGTCTCCGCTGTTGTCGATTTGGGGCTGCCCGGCGTGCATAGGTCCAGATCTGCCAGACAGAACCATTTCCCTCTACTTACACCATTCTTTGTCACGTGGTTTTTGGGTGTCCTCTTTTTCTTCTTCCTTCAGGTGTCCACCCGAGGGTCACCGCACAGTCATCCTGTTGCTCCTTCCTCAATACATGCTCAATCCAGTTCCATCTTCTCACCACACTAATCCTCACAGTCTCTGCCCTCTCCAGAACTTTCTTCTTTGAGACACGCTGTTTTGGAAGATTTCCAGTTTTTCTTCCTCTCCCTTTGTCAGTTTCCAGGTCTTGGATTCATAGAGCAATTCTGACATTTCAAGGCTCTTGAAAAGGGAGACTTTAGTTTTTCTGCCAATGTCGCTGACCAAGTCTGTTCCCCTTCTAACATCCGTTGATTCTCCACCGTCCCTCATCACATTGGCTCCTAGATGTGTGAAGCTCTCTACCTCCTCCATGTCGTTCTCTCGTACCTTTAACTACTCCTCTTTCGTGCTGTTAGCTTTCATCACTTCGCACTTCTTGACGTCCAGTTTTAGTCCAACTTTAGGAGCATTTTTTCAAGATGTCTTCATTGTAAATGATTCATGGCAGATAAAAGAAGGGCAAGATCATCTGCAAAATCAAGGTCTGCAAGCATTGTTGTAAAGTGCCATCTGATTCCAGGATCACGAGGAGGAAAATCAATCCTTACATTCAGCAACCCTGTTTCACCCCGCTCATCACTGGAAACGACTCTGTTGTTTCACTTTCATCAGTGACAGAACAATGAAAATCCTCATAAAGGGTCTTGACCATCTGTACCAGTTTCGTGGGGATTCCACATTGACGCATGATGATCCGAAGGGTGTCTCTGTGAATTGAACCAAAGGCCTTTTCGAAGTCGACAAAGTGGATACACAAAGAAGCATTACATTTGTTGACTTGCTTCAGGATATTCATAAGGATGAATATCTGGTCCACAGCTCCTCTGCGTGTCCAATTGCCGGCTTGTTCTTTCCTGAGTAATGAATCCTCTCCTACCTATAACCTGTTGATCAGGAGTCTAATGAACACTTTGCTCGCCAACAGCAGCAATGTAACTCCTCTCCAATTTCCAAATTCCTCAAGGTTACCTTTCTTTGGGATTTTGCATATAAGTCCTTTTGTCCATTGTTTTGGAGCTGCGTTTTTCTTCCAAATACGGTCAGAAATCCTTTTTAGTTCAATGCTTGCCCACGCCAGATCTTCTTTGAGCACCTCTGCGGTAATTTTGTCTACTCTTTCTATTGCTAAGGGCTTTGAGGACAGTTCATATCTCTTGCAAAGTTGGTACTTCAGTTGAGATATAAAGTTCTTCTCCCTCTTTTGCTTTTTCATGTTGTGGTTCTTCAGGCGCGTTCCTGTTAAGCACTTTCTAAAAATGCACCTTCCATCTTTCTTTTCCGGGTTCTTTATTCTTCAGCAGCAGTACAGTTCTTTCTCTCTCCCTTTCTCTGCCCCTGTCTGTGCTCCCTCTGCTTTCTAAGTCATCCATCTTCTCTTGTTTACACTCGCACTTCTCTTCACCTCTATCCTTCTCTCTGTCTTCTTCCTTCATCCTGCCCTTGATCCTCTCTGAACGGGTGCTGTCAATCCTGGTCTTAATTCCTTTCCTCTCATGTATCAGCATGTGTTGTCATTGATCCATGGTTTGCATTTCCCATTCCAGAACCCAAGCATTTCCTCTGCCGCATTGACATAAGCACTCCTTTCTTGTTCCCACACTTCTTTAGATGATCTCCACTGCCCGCTAATCAAGGGATGGTCAATCTGATTCCTCATTCTTTTTGTGGGGAAATAATGTTCCTGTTATCACAAGCTTGTGGAACTTATGGAAAATGTTTGTTGGAAAATGTTTGTCGATAAGTTGGAGAAATTGTTTTCCAATTTTGTTTTATACATTTTTTGCTGTATGGAGGATTGGATCAAATGATGTTTCTTTTCCGATCTCGTTTATAGATTAGATCTTTCTTGGCCTCTTGAATGCATTCCAGCCTAACAATAATGCCTGGTTCTTTTTGTGCATTTTCATAAGATCATCTCGATTGATAAAATATCCTTTCATTTGATGGATGCCCTGATAATCTCGTTTTAATTTTATTTGGGATTTGTTTAGTGATGTTTGGTGGATGGCTTGATTCTTTATGGATATTTTGGATATTAGCATCTGGTTTGTAATATGGTTTAAATATGCCATCATTAAGGTTAAACGTAACATCCAACAAATTAAGATCTTTCTATTGCATTCAATTTTATTTATATATATATATATATATAATATGTGTAACATGTATCTGTAATTCAATATTATGTAATACAATATTGCATTATATATTATAATATTTAATATGATATGAAGTAAAACTCATCGAGGGGAATTTTAGTAAGACTGAAAGGTCTCTCTGTTTTATTTCCCAAATACTTAAGACTCCAGTTTGTGTGATAAATATTCATAAAAGGAAACGTGCAATGCAATACTTTTGTTACCTCTAATCCAGTATATATTTGAATTTAAACTTTATTGATATTTGTTTATGCCTGAGATGTGAACTGGGTAAAAACATAAAACTGGTGAAGTTAAAAATTGAGTAAGTAAAACAAGTACATGGGAGCAAAAATATTTCTATCTTTATTCTATCAGTTTTTTACTCCATGGCGCCTATATAATATAGATCTTATAAAATTAGTGCTTGTGGACAGAAAAAAGGGAATGCACTTTCTGACAATCAAAGAAATGTTGACCGTAAGATATTGAAGCAATATGTAGCAAAAATCGATGGGGTAATGTAACATATACCAATGAAAGATATAACAGAAATGAACAATTTATTGCGTGCAGCTGGAAGAGTGGTACAAATGAAAGCAGCCATAAAAAGGAGGGGGCATAAGAATAGAAGGGTACATGAACCATTATGGGAAAGAAGTCTCCGTTCTAAGTTGTCAGGGATTAGAAACCACCTTGGCCGTGTTGGGCGTAGGAAACGAGGTGAATTAGAAAACGGCGACCTTAAGTACGAGTTAGAAAGATAGTTTCTTGTGAAGAAGAAGGGGATAAGTGAATGTTTCTATCTAAAAGCTTTTCGGTTTTCTCCAAATAAATTCTACTAATTTAAAACTTTTTCCTTAGGTTGTTTACAGGACACTCAAAAAACCTTGAAATTTGGAGGCGTATAAATTTTTTGCAGAAATGGACTGTAGTGTTGAATTCTCTTTGACTGGGGAGATCACCGTAATCGTTTTCCAGAAGTCATTTAAAGAATTATGGTGGTGTTTTCGTTTAGCTTGAACGTAACAAGTTGGAACAAAAATTTGTCAGCCGCTTGTACATTCTCCAATCGCCAAAAGAGTATGATTTTCTGGCTTTTCGTAAGAGGTTATCTCGTCGATCCATGTGGGACAGATGTTTTTGTTCCACCATGAAGATGGTTTTCTCTTAATTTTTTTCGTCACCAATGGCGCATTTCGATTCAAATTATGTTGAAGAATGTTTGTAAGAAGAGTCACATTATTGTTGATTTCCGTTGTGTTTAAGACAGACTGGTAAGCAGTTGATTTTAACTCTTCAGCAAGGTTGCCATAGTAGTAACTTGTACAGTTTCTCATGGAGTTGTTGATGGGTTTGTATTTTAAGTGATTGTTTTTTCTAAAGCAGATTACCCTGTCGTGATGACTTAGTGAAAGCAGAATGACTGGCAGTGTTTATGTTTTATGAATTTTTTGTTAGTATTATATCAATCAAACTCGACGAAACTTTTGTAACTTTCTTGAGAGCATCGACTAATTCCATAATTTCTAGAGGTTGTTATCACCCCATCAATTTCAGAATCTTCGTTATTTTTCAGCTAATTTACATTTAGATCGCCCATTATGATTTCCTCATCAGTGTCGGTGGTCTCAAGTGACAGATTTTCTGCTAATGTTTCTACCAGTTTTTTGATAGATACTTTGACCAAGCGAGCAGTATAGAATATATGTGTAGATTTTTTATTTATTAAATTTTTAGCCCATGTTCTTTCAAGTTTTTTAATTTCCCATTTTCTCCTCCTTTTTCAATTTATACCATTTTTATGTACATGCCAACTCCACCTCCTTTACCTTTCTTACGGTTTCTCAATATGAAAGTATATTCGAGAAGGTAAGAAAGATTAGCGTTATTCTCACACGAATTTGAAGATTTGTTTGCTTCAGATCAAGTCAAAAAGTCTAGATTAGGACTTTTTGCAAGTTCTTCGCAAAGACCATGGTGCTTTGTCGATAAACCCCGAATTATTTTTGTGGCACATTTTCATCCCTTTGAGATTCATATATCGTTTAAATCGTGAGATGAAGGCCCAGGAGATAGTTCCGTTTCCCCACACAATATAAAAAGAAACGAACAAAGCTGCTTATTTTTATTAAATCTAACAGGCATCTTCAAATTTTCATGAACTGTACAACCATAAACCAGTTTTACAACACTCGTCAAATATAATTTTAAATCAGTGTCGTATTCAGTTGTAGAAAGATTTATTTTCGTACTTGTAAAACCATATCACATAACATGCAACAAGCGAGAGTACAACCGTTCGCAATGGCGCCAACTTATCTGTCTTGTCAAATACATAAAGTTAGAGACTTGAAAAACACCCATCAAACACAAGACGGTTTTGAAAAGAAACTGCTTGGGAAGAAACAACTAATGAGTGGTCAAAAGGGAAACCTCTAATTTGGTAGCTTTTTTATAGAAAAGCAGACCTGCAAACACGACCACCGTTTGGCCAACTTTGGACTACTCATAACGTTATTCGATTGGTAGGTAGAAGTGTAGCTCGCTGAAACGTAAAAAAATCAAACTTGGAATAAACGTACTACTAATACTATTGAATCCAACATGAAACGTTTCAAATAACCATTAAATATTATGGCAAATTTCTGATGTACAAGTATAAGAATCGGACCAGAATTAGAAACGTTAAAAAGTTAAAAAATATGAGAGGGATAATAATGTCAGATCGCCGCCTAACTGTCAGGGAGATAATTTCAGACACTGGTCTTTCATATGGGACAGTTCAAACAATACTCACAACAGATCTTAACATGAGAAGAGTGTCTGCAAAATTCGTCCCTAAACTCACACGCTCGATGCTTTCAGGAGTTCGTTTTGTAGCAGGTGTTCCTGGCCTTTCATCGTCTTTAACATCCTCTCTGCCCTCTCTAAATCGTTTGTGCCACATAAATGCCTGAGTCTTTTGTAGGCTAGCTTGCCCATAAGCGATGTGTAACTTTTCAATTGTCTCTGATGGCGTAAACCCGAGTTTAGCACAAATTTTCACGCACACTCTCTGCTCAATTTTCTCCTCCGTTTTGACTGAAATTCGCCGGAATAGAAGCACTGCTCTTGACCTATTCACCATAGTAACCGCATCGTGCAACGAAAAACATTCAAATCGACACAAACGCTTCCTGACACACCCTCCTCCATGATAACATAACTCCAAACTTGACCAATCTCACCATACCGGAGTTATCAGCTCATTCCGGGAATTTATTCATCACACCTCGTATAGACTGTTTATTAGTTCACTCAGTCCTACCAGCCTCATTTTTGTCGATTTGTGAATCATACTTGACGCATGAATCTGAATCAGGAATTCAAATGCCACATACACTGTTATTGAGAACTTTTATTGCGATGTAAAAATGGAGTTTGGGATTGTTATTGGAGCGGGTATGCAAACTTCATATATTTGTGTCAGTGGGAGCTTGTCCCGCCTTAGCATCCTAGACCCCGCCTGCTAGGTAGGTTTTGACAAGTTGCAATTGTAATGACATGAAACCAGAAAAGAGTATTTCCAGGCTGAAGCATTATGAACAAACTGACTTTTTGACAGGGATTTGGGCGATTGACTTAAAACTGCTATGAAACAAGCATTCTATAGCTAAAGCAACGTACTGAAAACCCAGGAGCTTCCATTTCGTTGTCAATTAGGTCATTACCTCATTACCAGGGTGCCAATTCAGATCAATATGAAATTGCTGAATACATTAATCTGGACACACTATACGGAAAACGAAGACAAGAGAGAAAGAAAAAAAGAAACGAAGAATTTCTTACTGTAGTATGACCCTTTTTATTTGTGAAGCGAAGCAGTTAGATCTGGATTAGAGCTTCCTTTTGGTGTAAATGGTAATGAGATCATTAATTAGAATCCATAAAATGAAATTAATCGTAGTCGAGAGATATATATTGACAGGATCATGTACAAATAAGAGTACGGGCACCTTATGGCAATGGTCTTTACTGGCTTGGGTTGTAGCAATGTATGAAAATGGCCACGTGATGTAAGAGCTGCAGATGGCCTCAATGACTTACACGTGGATGCAGTGTGGTATATGAATGGATATTTTGCAAGGAACTGATATGCTGTAAATGACAGGTGGCCAATATTAATATTAATTCTGTTTGTAGAGTTAGAATTATCTTTGTTTAGAGGTGGTTACTGCGTGTAAGTGGTTCTCAATAAGTTTGAAAATGATGATTAAATTCACGTCTTTTGTTATTTATTATTGGAATTAAGTTCGTGATTCATGAAACATTACTTTGTCATGTTCTTTTTCTACTTTACTCTAAAAGGTTCATGTTCGAAGCTCAAATTCAGATCGTTGCCTGATGAGCGCAGAGACTCAGTTAGCTGGTCTTTATCCACCTTATGGATACCAGGTACTGTTTTTTTAACACGATACAATGGCGTTGTCAGTGTATGGTTTCTTTATTTTTCTGTAGCTCTTTCCCATTTGGCCAATTATCCTAATTTTTAATATTGATGATGTTAATTTGCTTGAGGCAATGTATTACTAACATAAGTGGAATAAAAACATGTTGTTCTCCATCTTGAAGGTGATAAAGAAGAATTGTTCTACCTTACTGTCATTGTTCTGTAGCAGTAATAATATGGGGGAATGCCCAGATGCTTTGAGAAAAAATGTCAAATTAATCTGCTGGTTGTTGGGCGGGTATTAGTATGATTATTTTTTTTATTTTGAAGCTGCAAGACAAGTCTTAGAGAAATAAAGTAGTTGTAACTGACTCTGTTAAATTTTTCATTTCAACAGACTTAAAGTTTATACCTTCTGGTGTAATGTTATTGTTGTGTGAGCTCAGACTTAATATTCTTGCCAGTGATGAATGTAATATTGATTATGTTATTTTATTTCAAAAATTTAGTAATAAAGTTATAGCAAAGTATGGGAGGACAAAACATAAAGGTTTGTGGGGGTGAATCAAAATTAGGGAAGTGTGGCCGAAATCACTGTTGGATAGGGGATGTCTATATTATGTCGAGACCGCGGGCACATGATATTACAGACATTTCCACCTTAACCCTTACATGTCATAAGAGGCGACTAAAAGGGTTTCTCCCAATATGTCCAGCCAACGTGGTAGAATAGGCCAAACAAAAAACCATGGTAAATCTTTCAAACAATCCGAATCAGATGGGGCGGCTCCCGCCATTGACATGCGAACAGGAAGGCACGTTAGCAGCCCCAGAGTAGTGACACCAACGTGATCAGGGGAAACAACAACCTGATACATCTCTGTGCATATAACACTAGAATACTTAACGATATTTCTCTTAACATTCTGCGTCGTGAACTGACCGCCATCAAATGCCACATAGTTGGTCTTTCAGAAAAGAAACTAAGACTATGAATTCACTACAATTTGCGGCGGGCATAAATTATACGCCTGTGGTAATGGCCTCACAGAATCCCATGGGACAGGTTTTTTTATTGCACAAATCGCTAGGGAATTCAATAACAGGATATCACGGATACTGACTACCAACATTGGCAGTTCAAACAAAGTCGAACAAGATCCATCTTTGTTCAAGTCAACATGCCAACACCAGACCACCCAATCCTGAAATTGATATCATCTACGAACAAGTCCAGGAGAGTGTAGATCAGACGTCAAAGTGTAAAGAGGTCTTCATACTTGGGGACTTAAATGCAAAGATTGGAGGCCTCCACTCTTTACATACGAGCTCCATTGGCAGGTACAACCTAGGAGATTACAACAACAGGGGTATCTCACTTACAAATTTCAATGTAACAATCTGGCCGTCACAAACACTCCTTTTCAGAAGCCAGCTAAGGGTCTCTGGACCTGGTCATCCTCCAACCTGCAGTATAATAATCAAATCATTAGGTGCTCGACTGCAGCACGATTAACAGAGCTGACACCTTGGATCGTCACATGTTAAGCGCTACTGTGAAGATTCAGCAGAAGATTCAAATACACGTGTCATAATGTGGCTAACGTCACAAAAAACCTCCAAATTAAAGTTTCGAACCGATTCAACTGAATGACCGAACTAGAGGACATCAACGAAACATATGCACTTATAACAACGGGACCTGTGGTCGAGAAGAAAGGACACGGCCCAGACTCAACACAATATGGAATTGCTAAAGCTAAAACAAAGAAGCTCATCAAAAGAGACAAGCTGAAATACTACGACGATGAACATGATCGAATCTGCCGCCTTCCTCCTGACAAACAGATTTTCGCTTCAACTAAAGCTATCAAACAGAAACCATAATCTCTTGGCTGGGCTTTGAAAAAACCCAATGGTTCCCAAGCGACTGACAAAGCTGAAATTCACGAAAGGTGAGCTTCATTTTATGAAGAGCCTAATAATGATCTAAGCTCAGAACCTCACTTCCATCCTGATATCAGCAATGAACCTGAAATTCCATCAATAACTACTGACGAGATTGATCATGCCATAAAGTCGATGAATACCAATGAAGCAACAGGCCCGGACAACATTCCGACTGAACTCATTAAAGCAGAAGGAGATGCAGTTAAGTCATCCTTAAATATCTTCAATCTCATCTTGACATCAAGCTGAGCTCCCAAAGAATCCCTAAACTCAATCATTGTAGTTATCTTTAAAAATGAAAAAGGTAGAGGAACAATAGAACAGATTCTATGATAACTTTCTCCACTCCTCTCTGTTTAGACTGGATAAAGATGGATAGATGAGTTTTGTCCAATCTCTGATGTCGTCTACGTAATGTCATTTCGACCGTCTTTGTGAAGTGGAAAATGAAAGATTGGAGGAACCGAATGATGAAGTGTTGCAGGAAGTAAATCCAGAAGAACTGGAGGCAATGAAAACAGACATCTTGGAGGAATTTTTTGTAGTACTGCACACTGATATTAACAGCAGAGAACCACTTCTTAAGATTCGTCACTCTTTCAAATACAAACATATCTTCAAGCTAGGACATTTTGCACTACATCAAATCTGTAACCAGCTTAGCCCAGATCTGACTGCAATAAATCAACTTATTTATGCAACGGGTAAAGTACTTCAACAAAAATGTGGTGTTGAGAGCAAAAGGTCTAGAAATAATGCTAAGAAACAGAATAAATCAAAGTGGCAGGTGAAAATTGATAAGGAAATTGAAGAGTACCGAAAAGAAATCTCTATATTAGAAGAAATGCAAAAAGATAAAACATGAAGATCTGGAAAGGCTAAAAAAGTATTAAGGAAATACAAAATTGAAAACAAAAGCCATATTTCTGCCATTAAGGAAGAGCTAAAACAAAAAATTCCAAGTTGACGCCCAACGTTTACGCAGGTTTGTTAAACGCAATAAGTTCTATAGGCAAAACAAATATTTGAAACTGATCCCAAAAAGTTTTATAGTGAAATTAAAGTGGTAAATCTTGAGATCTGTATGGGTGAAATACCACTGAAAGAAGAGGTTCGTAGTTTTTGGAATAGCACCTGGGGAAATGACAAAGAGTTTAATAAAAATGCCGTTTGGTTAGAACATCTACAAGATTCCACTAAATACATTCCCGAACAAATATGTAAAGGCAACCAATTGTAAAGGCTCTCAATAAATCTCACAAGTGGGAAATCTTCGGCTATTGATCAAATCCCTAACTTTTGGCTTGACACTCCATGCAGCGCACTCAAAACTAGCTCACAACTTTAACCGAATATTAACAGCACCAGACTCAACACCTTAATGGTTCTGTCTTGGCACAACTTACCTGCTTGCTAAAAATAAAGATACTGGTAACCTTAAGAACTACATGCCTAACAACAACCTATGAACTGCTAACTTCTATTCTTACCGAGAGAACTTACACTCACATGGAGGACCATGACGTCTTTCCTGTTAAGCAAAAGGATTGTCGGAAAGACCAGTTATTGATCAATAAAATGATATTAGAAAATGCAAAGCACAAACATTTAAGTACGGCATGGCTAGACTATAAAAAGGCATTTGATAGTGTCCCCCACCCGTGGGTCTTACGTTGTTTAGAACTTTTTGAAATCTCTCTCATTTTGATTAATTTTCTAAAAATCTCGATGACTTTATGGCAAACCAATCTTTTTCTTTCCTACTCTAATGATACCTTGACGTCGCTTGGAATGCTCCTTCTCCGCTTTTATTTCGCATCGTACTAATACCCCACTCCCAAATGTTAAACAAAACTTTACCTTACCTTACCGAAGTGATGTATCCTCCAGGACGTTGTCAACCAGGTTCTTCCACTCGTGTTGCATGTAGTAGTAGGACGCACATTGATAACAGCATACCTTTTTGTTGAAGTGTTTTACCCTGTATAAAGATTCATTATAAATATAAAGTATGCTTGCTTTCCTTGTTGCCCTCATCAATTCATCTGTGTACTTCTCTCTTGGTCTTCCTCTGGCTTTGCTTGCATTTCTCATACCGGTTGTTATCACATTTTTCAGCCCTTCTCTCCTTATTATGTGACTGAAAAATCGAAGTTGTCTTCCCCTGATGCTGTTCATAAGGCATCTCTTCTCGCCAACCATCCTCAGGATTTCGTCGGCAGATTTTAAGTCAGTCCATGGGATTTTCATGATTCTTCACCATAACCACATTTCTTTTGCTTCAAGTCTTCCCTTCATTGTTTCAGATATGGTCCAACTTTCTACACCGTATAGCAGAGCGGACCATACATGTGATTTTATGAGTCGCTTTCTTGTTTTTATTGACAGCTTTCTGTTAGTGGGGATCGCTCTCATGTTAATAAAACTTTGCTTATAGCAATACGTATCCTCTTCCAGATCTCAGTCATACATCTTGCATCACTTGTTACTGTACTTCCCAGATATTTGAATCCCTTTACTTGTTCGACCTGTTTTTCATTTCATCTTAACATCACTCTTGGGGGTTGGTTTTGTTTGGTAAAAACCATAACTTTCGTCTTTTCTGCGTTTATATTTAAGCCTTTCTCTTCACTGTCAGTTTGTACTTTGTTGAAAATTTGTTGTAGCTGCCCTTCGGAATCTGCTATTAGAACGGTGTCATCAGCATATCTCAAATTATTAACATTCTTTCCACCGACTTTTACTCCTTTCATTGTTATGCCTCTCGTTATTATCCCACCATAAATTGAAAACAAATCTGGTGACAATACACATCCTTGTCTAACTCCTCTGTTGATATTTTGAAAGTTTGTAGTTTTTCCTCCGGTTTTGACGTAGGCTTTTTGAGCGAAATAAAGGTTCATTATCAATCTATAATCCTTACCACCGATGCCAGTATTCTTAAATACTTCCATTAAGTTTACATGACGAACGCGGTTAAAGGCCTTTTCGTAGTCAATAAAGCAAACGTATAAGTCACATTGCTTTTCATGCATCCTTTCGCTTAAATCTCTCAAGAGGAAGATTGCATTACTCGTTCCCTTGCCTTGAATGAATCCACAGTGTTCTTTCTAGTCTTCATACTGTATTTTGTTAGGTATACGTCTGAGAATAACTTTCAATATAAAGACTTGGTTACTTGACTCATTATACTGAGTATTCTATGCTTGTTACACTCATATGGCTATAAATATTGATTAAAACATTTGCTCTGGTATCTGTCCAGTGTTGTATATCTGGTTTGCCAAATTTATTAGTCTTTTCACCATTGTATCAGCTGATGCTTTGATCATTTCTATTAATATACCATCTTTGCCGGCTGATTTGCCTCTTTTCATACCATTTATCGCACTTTCAATTTCACTTTGCAGTATTTCGGCCCCTTCATCCTCGACGTCATCGTCAAACTCATCATCATATCTATCATCGTTGAATAACTCAGCTGTATATTCACTTCATCTTCATACTGCCTGTTCACTACCCATCACGATTGTTCCATCTTTTCTCTTTATAGCACCATTGTTTCTGGATTTGCGTTTCTGGGTTAACTGTTTTATCTTCTCAAATTTTGAATGTTGGTTAGTCTTGATAAGATGTTCGACTTCAGGACATTGTTCGTCAAACCACTACTGCTTTCTTTTGCTACACTCTTGTTTAATCCATCTATTCTTTTCTACGTACTCAATTTTAAACAAAACTACATATGGATATAAGATAAATGATAAAATAATAAATGACCTTTTTTACATGGCTGATTTGAAATTATATGCTCGTCGTGATGATGAACTGGAAGGGTTATTTAAAACGGTGAAGGCTTGTAGTGATGACATTGGGATGGAGTTTAGGCTAGATAAATGTGCTAAAGCAAGTTTTCAGCGGGGAAAAGTGGTGAGTACAAATGTTATACCAGATGATGAATCTATACTTAAGGAGCTAGTTTAGGAAGGAACGTACAGGTATCTTGGTGTCAACGAAGGAGACGGGATACAGCATGCCAAAATGAAAGAGAAAATCAGAAAAGAATGTATTAGGAGGGTGAGATCGATTTTAAAGACAGAACTTGTACTTATAGCTTTAACGTGATAAATTGGAATCTTTCTGAGTTGAGGAGGATAGATACTAAAATTCGAAAACATTTTACGTGTAATAAAATGCACCATCCTAAATCTGATGTAGAGCGTTTGTACGTAAGTAGAGAGAAAGGTGGAAGAGGTATGATACAATGAGAACTTTCCTATAAAACCTCTATTATTCGTCTTTTACAATATCTAGATAATACAGTTGATTGGATGTTACAATTAGTTAACATACACGAAAATACTAAAAAGTTGCACTCTGTTGTCAAACAAGCAAATAAGTTTTCACATGAACTACAAGTCGATCTAGATACAGGTAAGACCTTCTCACCAATGGCAATAGCACAAAAAACGAAGAAAAAGGCTAGAGCAGATTGAAAATGAATAGTGTGAGAAACCTTTCTCACACTATTCATACGGACAGTTTGTAGCTCGTTGCAAGAATGCAGATGTAAATGAAAAGGCAACCCATCAGTGGTTACGTAGCTCCGGACTAGAAGGGGAAACAGAGGGTTTCATTCTGGCTGCCCAAGACCTAAACCTCTTCACACGCGACTGTCAGGCTTATGTTATTCACAGCGGAGTTGACCCTAATTATTGGTTCTGCGAAGAAAAGGTCGAGGCAATAGATCACCTAGTTTCCGGCTGCTCTGTACGTACACCTAATGAGTACAAAAACCGGCATGATAGGGTTGGGCAATACCTCCATTGGAAGCTATGCAAGCATTTTTCTGTAGAAACCAAGAGTAACTGGAACGAACACCATCCAGAGCCAGTTACAGAAGGGAAAGACTTCACAATTCTGTGGAACTTTTCTGTGCGTACTGATCTGACAATACAGGCTAATCGTCCAGACATAATTGTCAAGGACAGGAAGAACAACACCTGCCTGCTCATCGATATGAGTGTTCCTTCAGATAAAAACGTTTCCTCTAGAGTGTTTGAAAAGCTTTCCAAGTATAAAGATCTAGAAATAGAAATAGAAAAAATGTGGCATCTCAAAACCAAAACTACCCCAGTTGTTGTTGGTGCCCTCGGTCTGGTCAAGAAAGGAACACAAGCATATCTGGAAAAGATCCCAAGTGAAACATCACTGCAAGAAACCCAGAAAATAGTTATCAGTAGCACATCACATGTTTAAGAAGAGCCCTGTCTATCCAAACCTTTTCTGTCTTGAATATCTTAAAATTGATTTCAATGTTAGTGAGTTGTGATTTGAATATTTGTATCTTACCCTGCGATAATAATTGTTTGTAAATCGTTCTTTTGGTGTTAAATGAATTGCCCTTTTTTTCTCTAGATTTTTTTTTATATTGAGAATTATATATGTATATTTTTTACGAATTTTTATGTAAACCTTTTTTATAATTATTCTTATTCAAAAACTACATAACTTAAATTTCACACACCCTTGGTCATTGGTGGTGACCCGGTGTTTGATCTTAAAAATGCAAATCAAAAGAAAACGTAACAATAATTTTTTTTTCCTTCTTCAAAAAATCTCCAGTTGGTAAACAATTTACTGGGTGTGTAAGTTCGATTTGAGTCTCGGATTATTCCCTAATCTTAGAGGTTCAAAACATCTCTCAGAATTCTGGCAGTACTTGTGATTGCTGATATTTGTATACTACCGCTTATATCAGGAAGGGCTAATTCTTTCAAATACTTTTCAAGTTCGAATGGAATCGTTCCAAGAGCCCCGACAATTATCGGGACTATTGAAGTCTCAACTTTCTGCTCTACACGAATGACACCAGCCAGGTCAATGTATTTTTGAATTTTCGGCATGTTTTTCTCTCACTCGATGCTCTTTTGGAACAGCTATATCAATAAGAATCCATTTGCTATTTGTTTTGACTACGATATCAGGTATATAATGTTTTACTTTCGTTGTAGTAAGAATGGGTGTATTCCAGATAAGTTCAACTCCTATACTAGACATGCAAGAAGAAGGCGGAACATGATCATACCAAACCTTGCTCGCATCAATTTTGTATTTTTTACATAGCTCCCAGTGCACCCTGGTAGCTACCAGATCATGTCTAAACACATACCTTCTCTTTGCCAATTCA
>RDPX01000336.1:460354-484331 GCA_003991215.1 Morbakka virulenta
AGATGTGGATAGACTGTATGTGAGTAGAATTGAGGGAGGTAGAGGAATGGTATCGATCGAGGAATGTGTGAGGACTGAGGAATACAGTTTGTCGGATTACATAAAGAGAACAACAATAAATGACGACTCAGTGCTGGAAAGTTTTGTGAAAAAATGAACTGCGACAGAGTTTAAGAAGGAAAAAGTGACTGAGAGGATAGAAGGATGGAAAGAGAAACCTCTGCATGGTCAGTACCCCAAGAAAGTACTGGAAAATGAAACATTTTCTTGGAATTGGTTGAAAGCTGGATGGTTGAAAAAAGAAACCGAAGGACTACTGCTAGCCGCCCAAGATCCGTCACACCCAACAAGGAATTATAAAGTGAAGATAATGAAAGAACAGGGAAGTAAGATGTGTCGGATGTGTGGTGCAAGGGAGGAAACGGTGATGCACATACTAGGTGAATGTGAGAAGCTGGCACAGGGTCAATGTAAGAAGAGACATGACCGTGTTGCTTCGATCATCCATTGGGAACTGTGTGAACTCCATGGATTCCAGAGGAGCAAAAACTGGTTTGATCACCGAGCTGAGCCAGTGTGGAGAATGAGAAAGTTAAAATCTAAAATTGATTGTTCTATTTCAAGCATACTACTTGAAATAGAACAGCCAATGAACTCGGGCAGCAAGGAAACGAGAGGGAGGAAAAAGGTACATCATTCTCGAACAAGAAGCAGAAGAGGTGTTTGTTGACATCGGACAGAATACCAGTTTCAAGAAACAAATTGTAAAAAGTAAAAAGCAAAAGTGGTAGAAGAACAATTGCATTTTATGGTGCCAAGGTCATTATGTTAGGAAATCCCAATTGTAAAATTTAGAAGCCAATTGGCAGATTTTAACTTTTTTAAATAACCATTTCATTTAGCTCCACCTTTTTCTTCGGTATATTTGAATTAACCTTGTTGTTAGTCACAATGATATGAAAATTTTATTTTTAGCATAGTTTATCATTTCAGCTCCGCTTGAGCTTCTATTCCACTTTTCTTAAGAACTTTTGATTTTACCTTGATTTTACCGTCACAGTGATTCTAATCTATGACCTTTGCCCTTATGTCTTTGAATTTGTACCTTTTCACTGATTTTCTTATTAATTTTTTGGGTTTAAGTAACCCTACTGATTCTATTGCATTTACTCATATTGTTATGTATTATTTATCTACTTATCATATTTACCTGTCAGGTCCTAGGGTACTAGGTGTGTATATATATAATACAGTTGGGCCTCTCTTATTCGAATTTTCATGTTTGAAGGGTGAAAATTCGAATTAGAAAGAGAAATCAGAAATTTTGAAAAATGAGAAAAACCACCAAGGTGAAAAAGCAACAACAAAAACATTGAGTTCTCTTTGAAAATCTTTTTTATTTCCTACGTTTCAAGATTTCTGAAAAAGTGTTCAATTTTTTATTGTTTTTTGTTTGTAAGATAGTCTTAAGTCAAGCACACGACTTGCATCGCTGAGTGCTTTCCTCAAATCGACTCCAAATTTCGTAAATACGCAGTATTCCTCGAGGATGAAAATGGCATTCATGGCATCTTTTAAATTGGGTTTGGTCCACGATTCGGTGGGTTCTTCGTTGTCGGAATCAACATCCTCACTATCGTTGCTGCTAACACATCCACTCACTTTGGCAATGATGTCTTCATCAGATACGATACAGGAAACTCTGATTTCGAAGTCAATATCGACTAGCTTGTCTGGGGTTAATTCAAAGTCCACATTGAACTTTTCTCTCATAACTTGGAGATCACCTTGTAAATTCTCTATGACATCTTCTTCGACATCCAATTTTGCAAATGAGTCATCATCATTATTGAGCGCCTTTTCTGCAGATTCTTCAGAAAAACCGGACTTTTTGAACGAGTTCAAGAAAGTACGATNTTGGCAATGATGTCTTCATCAGATACGATACAGGAAACTCTGATTTCGAAGTCAATATCGACTAGCTTGTCTGGGGTTAATTCAAAGTCCACATTGAACTTTTCTCTCATAACTTGGAGATCACCTTGTAAATTCTCTATGACATCTTCTTCGACATCCAATTTTGCAAATGAGTCATCATCATTATTGAGCGCCTTTTCTGCAGATTCTTCAGAAAAACCGGACTTTTTGAACGAGTTCAAGAAAGTACGATCAGGTATAGAACCCCAAGCCTTGTTGAGCATTGCCATTGCTGTCAAGATGGAAATTTTCGGTAGCTGTAACGCTTGGGTGACCAGAACAGTTATCCACAATCAAAGCTATTTTCCAGTTTTTGACGCCAAAGCTATCGAGTTCTTTGATCCATTCTTCATACAACTCGGACGACATCCAACTTTTTGGCTGGGCTCGGTATGGCATGGAATACTTTTAACACCTTTGAAACATCGCGCATTCTTTGAATTTCCAATGACAAACATTGGAAGTCTTTCACCGTTTGCATTTCCCGCTGCCATCCTGGTCAATCGAACTTTGCTGTGTTTGCCACCACTGCACCTTTCTTGAAGTGAATGGTTTTATTGGGAAGGTACTGATAGAATAGGCCAAATTCATCAGCATTAAAGACATTTTCCTTTGGCTATTTGGAAAGAATTGTCGATAGAGTTGTTTCCAACCAGGGCGCTGTCATCTCTTCTGTATCTGATTTAGATTCTCCTGCAATGGTCTTAAAAGATACGCCATACCTGTAGAAAAAGAAAAAAAGAAATGTAAGTGGAACCTAGGCCAGTCAGCTATTGACGATCTGTGTAAAGATTCATCCAGTATTTTTCATTTTTTGATGACGAATTCCAAAACACGATAGCTGCTGTAAAACCATCTGCCCAAGATATATTAAGTCTTGAATTAATACCAATAGTTTTGATCAAGACTTATAAGATTGAAGCTTTTGTCATGGGTTACCACGCATATAACCAAATATAGACATCTTTTATTGAAGAAAAATTAGATGTAATGATACAGCCAGACAACAAATTGGACAAGTACTTTGTGGCAATTTTCCAAGAAGGAAAAGAGAAAGTCATCAGTCATCTTCCACTTGGAAAATCAGGGAGGTTTGCTAAGAGGATATTTTATTTTTCAAAAGCTGACAAAGAAAACAAACACTAAGTAGTGGTCGTTGGTAAAGTTGTAAACAAAAACGATGGTTTGGGAATGAAGGTACCGTCACGTTTAATTTTCACAGCAGAAGAAAAGTACATTAATTTTCTTAAAGAAAGACTCCCTAAAATGTTATAAGTATGTACTTTATAATGTATTTTAATATATAAAATATCAAATCAACCATTTTTTTCCACTTGTCTAACCAGCCATCCGATGCTTGAAATTTTTCAAAGTTCAATTCTTTTGCAAAATAAGGAGCCTTTTCCTTGATAAGGATGCCACTAAAAGGAACATTTTCTGCTCGTATACGTGTGAACCATTTCAATACAGCGTTATTGAACTTGCTCATAGGTTTCAGACTTAATCCCTTTGTCATAAGCCTCAAAAACCTTTCCCTTATTTTTTTTTCCAAGTTGATAGCGTATTAGGCGGGGTACCAAATGATCGAGCAGCTTCTTTACTGGATTTGCCTTTCTCTAATTCCAACAAAGCTTTATACGTGGTCATAAGTTTTTTATCTACATGGAGTGGCTTAGACATTTTGGACGAGAAATAAAAAGCAGATCACTCTGAAAATTCGAGTTGCAGTGAGAATTTTGCCAAGGGGACCTTAAAATTTGTTCCAATTATAGAGGTTTTCGAATCACTAAGATTCGCATAGTAGAAAGTCAATTAAAAGAGTTTCATAAACAAAATTGACGGTGACTTTGAATTCATTCGAATGATAGAAATATTCGAATAACAGAGAGAGCCAACTGTATATATATAGATATATTTGTATTGTTGAAAAGAGGTACCCTGTATAAATGTTTTTAAATCATGATAGAAGGTATAATGGATTCATAATTTTAATGTACAACTGTAAATTATTTGCCACGTGAATTTTATGTGTGTACGTTATGTTTATGCGAATACGTAAATGAAAGTGTTTGTTACGTGATTAAATAAATATACGTAATAAATAATGGTACTTTCCAGTGGTACCTCATGCAAACAATGCTTGATCTCATCCTTTGACAACTATTTTCACGCCCAAAATATTGCTTTGTTGGCCCCTTCGCAATTCTTACCTTCCTAATCCGTACAACTTGAAAAAATGTGAAGAAATTTTAAATACGTGACATGTTTATACATTACTCTTTCTGTATATTCTCTTCTTACTAACCCCCTGTGCGCTTTTTATATGTGAAAGTGTACTTTAGCTTTCATCTGCTACCCAGTTTCGTTTACTTGTGTTTCACGTGTTTCTTAACATTGTTACATCCAAATTAAGTCTACCTGATTCCTCTACCGTCAGTCATTTCGTTGTGTTATTTGTCTTTTAGATTTGGAACAAAGTTATCCCATGGCAGCCCATTCCAGTCCATACTGTACCAGGGGACAGTGATCCTGTGAGTATTCAAATTCACTGGTTACTTCTGGGTTAAAAATGAAGATGTCGTACAATATTGACAAATAGTATCCTACTGAAATACCGGAACTATGTTACAGGGTATCTTAGAATGTTTACAACAGCATAAGAGAGAAAGAGAGGACATCCTCCTCCCCTTCTTCATCCTTATATGCGTTAAGCCGAGTCGTGTATTAACTCAGCTCTCCATGTTCATCGCTGACATCGCCAAGATTACCAGGAAATTCGTCAAGATGACTCATAAGGAAATGGATCTTGATGCTCATGTTGCAGCCTAAACGATGGAAACTGCCAAGCAATGTCTCAACCAAATTCTTGTAGTTTTTAGCCGTTTCATTTCCAACAAACCCTTGCACAAGGACCACGTATGAATCTCATGCCCTCTTTTCTACACCACTCATCGAATTCGAGAAGTCTTTGGTTTGCATTAACCTTCTGATTTGTACTCCCTCGAGCCTTTATTTTCTCGTAACTTAAGCCAGGTAATGTTTTACATATGAACTTGAAACAGCTGCCCTCTACATTAAGAGCTTTCACAGATTGTTTTATCAGTCCTAATTTGATATGAAAGGGGGGGAGGGATTATTTTCTCTCGCGGAACACGTAGTTGATGTATTACATTTTTCTCTCCAACAGTTAAACTTTTTCCAACTGGCCACACCTTCTGTTCCCAACGTTTGTCCTTGGCTCGGCTGTCCCATAAGCACAAAAACATGGATATCTTGTATAGCCTCCTTGTTGCCCAAGTAAAAAATTGACCATTTTCAAATCCACACATACGATCCATTTATGTTCATCGTATTTTAATAAATTTAATATAGTTTTTATGTGTTTATGCTCCTCTTGTAACAGAATGACCAATAGGAATCGCACCATGCAAGTTTCCAATATGAAGCAATACACATTTAAGACTATTCTTTGAACTGTGTATGAAAAGTCGCGACTCACTTGGGTCATACTTTAGAACACCCATTCCTTTTAACAGTCCTGCTATGTCACAACAGTAAACAAATTCTTCCTGTTGCGATAGAAAGTAACATTTGTAATTTTTTTCCAACAAATTATTTTCTTTAAGTCTAGAGGCTAACACTTAGTCTCTAACTAAATTTTTTAGTTCAAACTGGCAGAAGTTTTCAGGTTGTTTGTCAGGTGTCTCTGCAAAGTCTAGATCACGGTTATGTTCATGAGGTTCATATGTATCACTTTCACTGTCCACTGAAGGACGTTTCTTGAATACAAGTATTGGAAAAGCATCTGAATGGAGCACTGGGCAAACAGCGGAATTAAGATTAAGGTAACTTATGGTATAACGCGTTTTCTTGCTATAACCAGAGTTCTTTGTGAGACAAAAGTAGCAATTGTGTACATGTTTTTTTGGCTCCCGCTACACCATAGGAATTCCAAACCCTAGTTGCTTCCTTTTACCCTTTGCGCACTGACGCAGATTTTCAGCACAGGGTTTACAAATATTGTGTGAAGCCCAAGGTTTATCTTGATCACCTAATTTAATATGATAATAAGCCGAATATGCTTGCTTTGCAAATATACTAATATTTTTTCTTTTATCGGGTACAGGAAATGCATCGCAGATGTAACAAAACGAGTCAGGGGAATTGATACATTTCCTACGCAAAGAGGTCATGCTACTAAATGTTATCTCATGGAACCAATCTGAAACTAAAAAAAAAATAATACACAATCGCATTATATTCATGTATAAAGGTTTAAATACATACATAACATAATATTAGACGGAAGATTTAATACGTTTAAAGACTAAAAGACTGCACATGCACAAGATGGACTGAACGGCACAACTTCACACTCTGAATGCTCTACTTGTACTGAAGCTCTTTCACTAGTACCAGGACTCCCAGTTAGATTTTACTGTAAACCCAAGCTTGGTGACCACAAAAAACAGATTTAGAATGAAGGCAGTATTTATTTTCCTAAGAATGTCAAGTGAATGCACTTCTTCACTTGATCCTTGGATCGCTTGCATTTTGTGAGAAGAATCAATATGACCAAGTCCATAGCTAAAAAACCTGATGTGATCGAAAAAAACTATTGTAGTTTTTGAACACGGCGACCCCGAATTACGCAGGAACAGGTCTCAAACTTAAGGCAGCAGAAATGGTTTTTTTTCATTTTTTGACTTGTGTGATCAATGACACTAAAGATCCATTTATATTTTGGAATATGCATGGTAGCGACAGGCAATTTCGTATTTTTAATTGATACTATTTATTTTTGTTACAAGTGTTATTTGCTTTTTCATCATTGTTCTAGAGTGTAATTTGTTTTAGCAACTATAAGAAGCAAAATTGCTATTCAAAAGGTTGATGTATTCTATAAAGGGCTTTTGAAATATCTCCAAATGATTTTTTAAATTTTTTTAAATATAAATCGCTCATAACAAGGTTCTAAGGCTACTGAAAAGGTTAGAGCTAAAGGAAAGAAGGGCTGAGATAAGACATGCAGGTTAAGTGGAAGACCAAGCTTCCTGGTACTAAGAACTTTGAACCGATAAGATTATGGTCAACAGGAAAACAAGACGGAGGAAGAAAATTCCAGAGAGTAGAGGGCGAGGAAAGCAGGTTAAATGCACGTAGAAGTCCTGCACTTAAGAATATTGGCAGAAAATGAGTGAAGCTTCATTGAATAATGAGAGATGTGATGGGCAGTCTTTAGGGGTTGTGCAAAAGAAGGAATCCGCTAACCACATCACCTATGGTCATACTGGTAGATGATAAACAAGAATGACACTGCCTGACGAAATGAAAAGGTTTTATGGGTTTCATTAAGCTCAGGACCAGTCAGGCCTGGAGGTATGAGCACCTGACCATATTTCCCAACAGCATTTCATGGTCAGATTTAAGACCCAAAGGTATAGAATATACCCTGGATAGTATTAATCGTCTCAGGAAGCTTAGTATGGTTCAACATGGTTCAACAAAGAAGCAGAGATTGTTGAGAACGAATTCGATCACGTAAACTATGGTAATAGCTTTATGATTTAGCAACTTTTAAGAAAAGTGTTCTATGTTTAATTCTTTTATAGGCAGCAGTGAGGTTGACTAAGAATTCAGCAGTGATCCCTCCTCAACCCAACGTGAATGTGTTGGGTGAGATTTAGTACCTGGCTACAAAAGGATTCTCATGTTTTAAAGCCTTCCTGGTCTATGAGGCAATACATCTTAATATGGCCACTACGTTTGCTAACTATGGCTGCACAGGTTTCAAATAGCAGCAGAAGCCAAGCTTTTGTTCTGTTCCAAAATTGCTGGATCATCTTAGTTATGATGCCACCTAATTGAGCTGCATTGCGAAATTTGAGGTGTTTAATGTCAATATTAATTTAACCAGCGGAATGTTAAAAAGACATCGTCACTTTCTTCCATTGACAAGCTGTCATTCGTGTTATGTAGAGTAAAACTTGTATTGCTTGATTAATACAGGGTACATAAGGAGACAAGACGTTGATACTGAACGTTTTAAGGTGTGGTACAACCAGCCACCCTCAACTCTGTTAACTTAAGGTGGTGAAAATCAAGATTCTTTGTGTAGAGTTGTGGAAAATGTAAAAAAGAATACGTGACTGATTTTTTACTTTTTTAAATATGAAAAACATTTTTTTTGCCAGATGTTGAGGCCATGGGACTGTCATTGCCCACAACTTGAAAAACTTAAGGCGGAAAAACAATTGAGAAAGGAATTTATTTCAGTTGTTGACCGTTATCAGGTAAGTGCATATCACACGAAGATTTCTAATTGTTACTTCTTTAATTTGCTACAGCAAATCTCTCACTTCAAAAGAGGTTGTTCCTGGGTATCTTGTTTTATAAAAGCAATCGTCACCATAATTTTAGTAATGCTGTTCGCCCATCTTTTTTGGTCACACGTTTCACTTAGGTAATGGTACTCTAATTTCGATCACTTTTAGCCCTACGTATCCTTTTCCCCAGAAAACATGGTAGAGCCATGCCAGACATGTGTGGTATTTTGCAGTTTGGTGGGGTATGCATAGGTTGATTAGAGCATGCTACAGGTGACACCAAATTAGGTCCAGTCATAGCAGTGTAATAAGGGTTTACTTTGTGGGGTTCAATTTACAACTCTACCAAATAAAAAGAAGGGCTCGCGCCTAATTGAAATTTTCATCGATTTTTGGAGGTAGGGTAAGTGGGGATTTTCACCACAATTATCAGAATAAAGGTTAAAGGTTAGGTCGCACTTAAAACCTTGCAGTAGCTTTCATACTCATACAATTGCGACTTATGGTCTTTTACATTGCCTTGGAATTGATGACGCTCGTCGTCGGAATTCACAGACTAAATATGTCTAATAACCCAAGGGCAAATTAAGTTAAGCAGATCAGATCCTCCACCGATTATGTTCTTATCTTACGTATTTATCTTATGTTTTTATCTTATGTTTTTATCTTATATTTTTGTCTTATATTTTTATCTTATATTTTTATTTTATGTTTTTATCTTATATTTTTATCTTATATTTTTGTCTTACGATTTTATCTTATGTTATGAAAGGTCTTTTTGAGTGTCTATTGCCTTTATATGAAAAGACTCGTAAATGTTAGAATGATTTAAATGTACTTTCCTTATCAGTCTGAACAACAATAGACACTTTGGAGCAACTTGATTCAACATTCGTTTAAACAAACTTCATTTTAATAATAAAGTCATTATACAAAAGCAAACAGAAGCCTATATATTTGCATTTGTGCTGTTGGAAGAATAAAGGACAAAATTGTGACAGTACCAAGAATGTACAAGAGGCGGGTTTTTTTATGGGACAATCTGTGATCCAGTGTGCCGAGGTTACTTCGATTCCTATGGTATTGCCTAAGATGTACTTCATAGTATATTGCAAAATCCACTTCTTTGTTGAAAAATAAGAAGCTAAACTATTCTTTTTTTTTAGAGATTTTTCAACTTTCTAAGCAAAAAGACAGGATTAAATGTTACTTACAATAACGTATGGATGGTAGCTGATACAATTTATTGTGAGGTAGGCCTGACTGGTTTTGTATGGTTGACTGAAGTAGGTATAAGTTAAGATTTGTTTGATTTATTATCTTTGTTCCACCAGTGATAATTGATAACTGCACATCGACATCAGGAATAAATCAATTTAGATTTTAGTGCTTGAAATAGCATACAGAATCCTGCAGTATGCATATGTAAGGATCATCTGACTTATGCAGTGAAACTAGTTTGGTAGACCAAAAGTTTGCTGATGAGAAGTAATGATTAATTAGATAGAAGGTGCAGCTTTCATTGAAAAATTAAACCCTTTCTGAAATGAGCTGCAGAAGTGGACTGAACTACTATCACTTATCAAAAACATTGGAAAATGCAAAGCAGCACCGTACTTCTACAATGTTTTGCTCCCAAACATACGAACGAGGCAGGAAAATAGACAAAGATCTAACCCAAAACTTGCCAGCAGTGGGTCTTCTCTACATGTACTGCTTGGATTTATGGCCTTTTGAGAGCTGGATTTATGTGCCCTTACACGTTCCCATTTAAAAACATGTCTGTCAAACGAAAATCACTTTTTCTACATGCAGAGGTACTGGTAAACCCACCTGCAATGTCAGATACGTTTCCCTCTTTTTTCTTTCCCTTTCCCCCGACAGTAATTTTGGTTAAGAAAGCCTAGAAGAGATACAGTAGTTTTCTCTGTGAAGTGAACAAAAGCAAAGCCATAATAAATATGATTACCTTGGGAGGTAATTTGGTCAGCTTTTACCAGGATATTCAGCATCCTCTCCTTTTTACGAGATAACTGAAAGGATTTTTTTAAGTGTAAAGAGTAATACAAGGCACAATGTATGAAAATGTGTGGAAATTGTATGGAAATGTGAAGAAAAACTTGATAAAACTTAATATACTCTACTGAACGTTCTCCGTTTACCCAGCAAAAACTGTGTAAACTTGTACGCTTTTATTGATCAATATGAAGAACATTGCATATCTTGTGGAGGATCCTTTCCATCGTCTTACGATAGAGTAAATACATGAAATAGGGCTAGATCCTCATCAGTCTAAGAATTTTCCCATGAATCACACTATCATTACAAGAGGTCGTGCGTTTAATTTGATTTTTTAGTTTGAGAAGAAGAGTTGTCTTATGATCAGCATGAGTAAAAAATCTATATTTTCTGAAATTCGGTGTAGCATTTGAAGTGTATGAGGCCTAAAATATCCCATGCTCTCTTTGATTGACCAAGAAGTTAATAAAAATTTCTTAGTATATTTGAAGGTATCACCCAACATACACTGTTCATATCAATTACATTGGTTAACACGGTATTTTTGCACCGACAAAAAACTTTCTTTCTTTGTTAATTTTGGGGTGATGAATCCAAAAATGATCTCCATTTTCCATCATCAAGTCAGGTTTCGACTGTATAAAAATTATTTTTGAAAAAAAATCACAATTTTTTACCAAAATTGTTATTTTGTCTTGATAGTTATAAATACTATTTTTGGTTATTCACCCCCTAACGATGCAAATTGCCATTGAAACAAACACCATAAACATTATTGTTAGGTTGTCCTCTCCTGTAATTATAAACAAATGAAAAGTAAGGCCATTTTAATAGATGAACCTGACAATCCCAGGTGGGCCCTTATTGTGATGCGAAAAGCTTTATAATCAGAAATTTTTAATGGGATTAGCCCCCAGGGGCGGCACAGAGTAAAAAAATTAGGCAATCAATTTCGCTTTGCCGACGAGTGTTTTTGACCACGCCCCTTTTACATAGGGAAGTGTAAATAAATGGCTTAAATGGCCTCGAGCAATTTTTATGATATAACTATGACAAAAATTATAAAGTAATTATCGCATGTAGTCTGAGGATAATACAACAAATTCCCAAATAGAAAACACTTCAAAAAATCAAGAGTTGGGAATATATTTATACTGTACAGCAAATATAAGCTCTTAAGAGACAACAGCCTGAAAGTATGGGCTTCTTGAGCGAAATCCAAGAGCATTGGCACCTTGATGTTATGTCTCCTTGCTCTTGTAGGCAGAGAGCAAACGAAACAGTTATGCTGTGATGTTTAACATAGCCTATTGAATTTGACATGAGTTTTTTGTATCTAAGAACCCACATTCTCCACACGCATTCTGACACGACACTCATACCTTGATTTGAAACCACATGAATATGAAAATATATAAGATTTGTATAATGCAGGCTGATTTCTATATGCCGTTTTCGTCATATTTGCAATAAAAAACGCTCTCATCATTTCCAAAGGTTTTGAAGGAATTAGAGATTCACAACATAATTTCAAACAGCAAATCTTATTTCCTTGAAAATCTTTCATGCCCATGTCGGTTAATTGCCTTGAAACAACGGACATCGTTGTCTTTAAAATATGGTTTTAGGCTAATGGCTCTGCTTCATTGCAAGAGCTTCGTATCACTCCATGCCACCAAAAGGGCAAGGTAATCACTGGCAGACTTGACTACCTTGACCCTAGAGATTTTTCTCATGTGTATGTCAAATGACCATGGATCGCAATTTTTGCTATGATGTTTTTTATGCCACAAACATTTGAGACTCAGACCTAATTAATGCTGTCATTACAGTTTTATTAGATATATTTCGGTTTATTTTGTTAACCTTGTATGAACATTTGATAGAAAATTATGAATATGTTGATATGAAATAATTTCTGAAAATTAGTAATCTATCTATCTATCTTGGTCGATTTTCACATCGCCCAAGTATGGAGACACAAGACTTCCAGCACTCTCTATCCATCATGATTGTTTTCAACTCAGCTGTATTGTCCAGCCCTGCGTCTTGCAATATGTTGTCTACATACGTAAATTTTTGCCTTCCTCGATTTCCATGCCCATCCATTGGTTGCCATAGGACAAGTTTGTTGGCTACTTCTTCTTCGTGTCTGACACACTGTCCGGCTAGCCGCATTTTTCTCTGTTGGACTTTGATGGATANTGATGTTTTTTATGCCACAAACATTTGAGACTCAGACCTAATTAATGCTGTCATTACAGTTTTATTAGATATATTTCGGTTTATTTTGTTAACCTTGTATGAACATTTGATAGAAAATTATGAATATGTTGATATGAAATAATTTCTGAAAATTAGTAATCAATCTATCTATCTTGGTCGATTTTCACATCGCCCAAGTATGGAGACAATCCTTCCAGCACTCTCTATCCATCATGATTGTTTTCAACTCAGCTGTATTGTCCAGCCCTGCATCTTGCAATATGTTGTCTACATACGTAAATTTTTGCCTTCCTCGATTTCCATGCCCATCCATTGGTTGCCATAGGACAAGTTTGTTGGCTACTTCTTCTTCGTGTCTGACACAATGTCCGGCTAGCCGCATTCTTCTCTGTTGGACTTTGATGGATAAAATTAGTAAAATACGTACTTGCCGTTGATATGTCATCCATCATTAAACAGGGCCAGCAGGAAAACGTTTCTTTACCTTCTTCATTTTGTCTGCCACAAAATCCATGGAAACAGTTCGTGCACCGAATCACTCGTTTACCCTGCATACTTTGTTCTTGGACATTACCTTTCATTCTTCTTCAAGCGCAATCGTTGTTCATGATTCAAGTTCTTATTTTGTGCTGCACGTAGTGAAAAAAACCTTCGACCCTTCCTTCCCCCTCCATCAATACTCGTTACCCAAGACTCGATCCATGGCAAAAGGTCTGAAATGATTGTCAAAGGCCAACAGTGCTAAGGTAATCAGGTTGCGAAGTGATTATGTTGCTGCGAGGCACTCTCTGTTTTAATGTAATCTGTTCCATAAAGAATTACGTCACGATACCCAAGAAAACAAACGTGAGGTAATCATCACCTAACCCTTCATGTTGCCAACCTAATCCACAAATTCAACAGCTATTATGTTCAACAAAGACGATGTATGCAGAAAGATAAACAGCTAATTATCGGTTGTCTGTGAGTCAATAAACTTCAAAGAGGACACTTTGAAGGCTCCGCCTCGTGATTAGGACCCAACAAAGGTTCAGAGCATTAAAAATGCCCTCTTCTCTATCATTTTGTGAAAAATGAAAAAGGTCTTTTTTGAAAAGAAATTTTGAAAAAAAAAGTTAATCAGCGATTACCTGAATTACCTCCCAATGCCACCCCTGTTAGCACCATTTAGTTTTTACGAAAAATGCGAAGACTTTCTATCACAATCTCAAAATTCTTGTCGCTCAAACTGTAGCACAAAGGATGTCGTATAGGTGCATCCTGGGATTATCTCCAAAACACAGGAATAGGAAACCCATGTAACAAGTTCATGTAACATGTATTGTCATGTCATCTGCTTTTGAAATCATCATTAGAAAAGACCTAATGATGAAGTACCTGAAGATGAACGGAGAATGACCCGTCTACTCTCAAGCAACACCACGATAAATATCAAAATGAAAGGAGTCAAAACGGAAACCTTCCAAACTAACAAAGGATTGCCACAATGGAACAGCGTCAGTGGAGTCTTCTTCAATATTTACTTAAAGAAAAGCCTGGAACGAGTACGACATAAAGGCAACCCAAAGAAACAAGAGATTGAGCACTCCAATCTAATTAGCCAACAGAACTTATTTTCTCTGAGGACACAGATTTTACTTCGAAAATTGAGAAAGAGAAGAATGGGATTATTATAGAAGCAGTGAATGCAGCATCATGAAATTTTAAGTCAACGAAGAGAAAACAGAACACACTGTGATAATACACGGAGATACTGAAGCATGGAGAACGTGAAGAAGGTGGGCTTTTTGCTCCAAGATTGTGAGACATCATCTGAGGAAAACAGAGGGTAATATGGAGCATGAATAAACGTAAACCAGTCTGGATAAGAGAAATCACATCTGTAAGGAGAAGTGGTTAAGGTTATATAACTGCTTAGTTCTACCTGTTTTTCTTTAAAACAGTTCGATGTGAGAACTAACCAAGAAAGACAAATTCAAAAATCTTGCAAAATTCATTCCACCAATACAGCTACTTCATCCCGTTAGGAAGAAAGTTCCTGTGTCATCACAATCACCAACCTGTACAAGAGGTGGAAATCATATCCAGTCTCACTTTAAATCCTGAAAGTTTACTGAAAGTTATTCGGCCATGTGCTAAGATTGGATCCGAAGTGGCATGCTAATGTATCATGGACTATTATTTTGAAGAAACTGATAATATCGTGAACATATCGTGGTTGATCCAACCACATAGAATAAATTACCATCTTACCCCATTAGGAGTTTAAAAAGTAGTGTAGATGTTGAACGTGTTCATGAGCTCTCTCGGAATCGTATTCAATGAATGGCTGTTATTGTTGAAATTTACAAGATCGATAAAAACGAAAGAGTACATTTGTATACAGATCCGGAGAAAGAAGAACAGGAAGAAGGTTTTTACACAGAACAATAAGAAATTCTTCTTTTTGTGGTTTACAATTTTTGCTTGTCAAATTTTTGTTAAGTTTGTAGAAACTCAATAAAAATGTCTGAGATGTGGATATGAATGGTCATACTATATCATTTTCACATTTTTAGAAAGAAAGTAAATATGGCATTCCCAAGCAATTGTAATAATTTTACGGGTTTGTTCTGCTATGCTTGTAGCAAGTTTACGTTCTAAGAAAAAAGAAAACAAATTGATGGTTTGTACGAGAAAACCTATGCGTATTTCTAAATTGAACTTGAAGATCAGGACAAGTGATGGGGGCCACATGTTGTTTGGAGGTCATGCAAGCAGAGTACACGCCTGAGGACTGGAAATAACCTCTCTTAATTTTGGGATTCCGATGATATGGTGCGAATCGAACAATCGTCACGATGATTGCCATTTTTGCATAGTTAGTTGGATTGAATTTAACAAGAAGAGCAGAAGGAAAATATACTACCCCCTTCATCCACACAAATATTTTGCACCTATCACATTCTGAAGATTTTTTTTTTCGGGTCCAGTTTTTAAGGGATTTGCTGATATTCCAGTACCCGCTGTAGTCAGGTGACGTCCACAAAAACCAGAGTATGAGGAGATGACTGAAAACGATTCTAACCCTGACTTTGATAATGGCAGTCAAACTGACTGGTTTTGCCTGTTTTGAATAAGCAAATGAACCAAATCTATTCAATCAAGACAAACTGAATTTATCAAGAATCTACAAAGCTGTTAGCATCACGCCTCAACAAGAAACATTTGTTAAGTTGTACGGCAGCCGACATACTGATTTCAACCCATTCTTTCAACAACACGGGATCTTGTGTTTTGTAAAAAAAACTCAACAATTACTTTTTAGATTGGGCGTTAATAAATATGATGTTTGTTCATAGTAGTTACTTATCGATAGTTTCTATGATAATGAGAGGAATGTGACCTGGGACGGATCCTTAATCCTTCACTTGTCTTTTCATCTATCTATCTATAAAATGGAAAAGATTTTGCTTTAAATGCTGTTTGTAAGGTTCTTTTTTTAAATGTGAGGCAAACCCAGATTGTACCCATATTTCAAAGATGTATCCGCACCAAAGGTAAGAAATAACTAATTAAAACTAAGTAGATAATTAATATATAGGACAAATTGTTAACCTATAAGTGTTCTATATATGTATATGAAAATTTGATGTATAAATGTACCCTACACTGACCATGCAAGAACACTTTGATTCAATTTGCAAAAAGACATCTACACGCATACGTCCACTGAAAAGAATAAGACCTTTTATACCGGACATAGCCACCCTGAGAATCTACCAAGCACTTATTGTTCCGATAATTACATATTGTTCGTTGACCAACTTCTACCATGAACCATCTCAAAAAAATTCAATAATGGTACTTGAATCTCGTATTTGTGAACTGACAAATGAAGAAATTTCATTCATCAACAACATGGATTTGCGATTTTAAAAGAAAAATTTTTTCTTACAGTACTCAAATGCATTAAAGGACTTTTTCTAAACCTCGAAGATTATTTTGAACTCGTAAATCACGACAAAGGAACCAGAAACAATAATGAACTTTTGGGAGTGCATAAAGTGAAACTAGAAAGTACTAAAAAATCTTTGTATTACAATGGGGTAGTAGTTTATAATGACTTACCATTAGATATCAGAACAGAATCTAACTGTGGCTCTTTCTGTAAAAAGGTGGACCTATTTCTGAATTTGTAAATGTGTCTAAGAAAATTGTCACCCAATTGCCTAGTGTTTCAAATGTCACACCTATTCAGATGTTCATTATTTTCTTAGACACATCTTGACGAATTTTCACTCGCTTAACTTTTAACCACAGATTTCAAAACTTGTACAGTATTTATTTGTAAATTAATTGCCTTTCTTCATTATTTTAATGGTATTATACTAATTTATATATCTTTATACACAGGACATATGAAAAACAGTTATGTAAACTGATATAATGCACCTGTTGAAATGTTATCAAATAATAAAATAATAATAATAAATAAAATAATAATAATAATGATAATATTAATAATAATAGTAGTGTATAGCATGCACATGTGCGTACAATCTATCTAGTTTATGATATGTGATTGTATAGTATCAAATCCTGGGTTTCCTTTATGTTATTGTATTACACGTGCATTACACTTTGCAGTGACATAACAACTTAGTTTGGGATCTTCTGGATTACTGTAGAATGTATGAAATATTAATTAAACTATGTACAGGACATATGTTGGCTCCTGTATTGTGTGACAGTGATGATAACGTTGATAAAGATGAAAGCTAAGGAAAATAACTTTGTAAACGGTGATAATGCCATGAAATTTAATGGCTTCATTTTAACTGAATTGATGCAAATCTCAATAATCTTGATGTTAATAACAAAATGATGAAAAGCAGATATTTGTTGAAACTGAAGTTCATAGCTGACTTGACAGAAATAAGGTTTAAAAATATGTTATTTACATAACTCTAGTAGACAGGAGTTGGAAAATAAAAGTGCGATTATGACTGTTTTTTAAATGTTAACTTTCTTTTCCCTTTTTAAATGTTAACTTTCTTTTCCCTTTTTAAATGTTAACTTTCTTTTCCCTTTTTAAATGTTAACTTTCTTTTCCCTTTTTAAATGTTAACTTTCTTTTCCCTTTTTAAATGTTAACTTTCTTTTCCCTTTTTAAATGTTAACTTTCTTTTCCCTTTTTAAATGTTAACTTTCTTTTCCCTTTTTAAATGTTAACTTTCTTTTCCCTTTTTAAATGTTAACTTTCTTTTCCCTTTTTAAATGTTAACTTTCTTTTCCCTTTTTAAATGTTAACTTTCTTTTCCCTTTTTAAATGTTAACTTTCTTTTCCCTTTTTAAATGTTAACTTTCTTTTCCCTTTTTAAATGTTAACTTTCTTTTCCCTTTTTAAATGTTAACTTTCTTTTCCCTTTTTAAATGTTAACTTTCTTTTCCCTTTTTAAATGTTAACTTTCTTTTCCCTTTTTAAATGTTAACTTTCTTTTCCCTTTTTAAATGTTAACTTTCTTTTCCCTTTTTAAATGTTAACTTTCTTTTCCCTTTTTAAATGTTAACTTTCTTTTCCCTTTTTAAATGTTAACTTTCTTTTCCCTTTTTAAATGTTAACTTTCTTTTCCCTTTTTAAATGTTAACTTTCTTTTCCCTTTTTAAATGTTAACTTTCTTTTCCCTTTTTAAATGTTAACTTTCTTTTCCCTTTTTAAATGTTAACTTTCTTTTCCCTTTTTAAATGTTAACTTTCTTTTCCCTTTTTAAATGTTAACTTTCTTTTCCCTTTTTAAATGTTAACTTTCTTTTCCCTTTTTAAATGTTAACTTTCTTTTCCCTTTTTAAATGTTAACTTTCTTTTCCCTTTTTAAATGTTAACTTTCTTTTCCCTTTTTAAATGTTAACTTTCTTTTCCCTTTTTAAATGTTAACTTTCTTTTCCCTTTTTAAATGTTAACTTTCTTTTCCCTTTTTAAATGTTAACTTTCTTTTCCCTTTTTAAATGTTAACTTTCTTTTCCCTTTTTAAATGTTAACTTTCTTTTCCCTTTTTAAATGTTAACTTTCTTTTCCCTTTTTAAATGTTAACTTTCTTTTCCCTTTTTAAATGTTAACTTTCTTTTCCCTTTTTAAATGTTAACTTTCTTTTCCCTTTTTAAATGTTAACTTTCTTTTCCCTTTTTAAATGTTAACTTTCTTTTCCCTTTTTAAATGTTAACTTTCTTTTCCCTTTTTAAATGTTAACTTTCTTTTCCCTCAGCAACAGCATAAAATGAAGGTGGTTAGCTGGTGTACTCCAGAAGTTATTGCTGACTTGACCTTTTTAAACAATTTTGACATGAGTTATATGAAAACAGGCAATGCAGAGTACAGTCGGCTGACTGGAGGTACATTTTCACATTTTTTACTGCTACGGTAGTTGTCTTTTGCTATTACAAAACTGCTACTTATTACAGTGATGATAATGGTGATGATTGTAATTATAATCGGTGATTGTGATAGTCACGACTATGCAGTATCGTGATAGAAGGGAACAGTGTTTTTTTATTTTTAGTCATTTATGTAAAGAGCTCAAGTTTACTGAAAGTGTGACAATAGAAGGTTTCCCTTAATTATGATTATTTTAACCTTTTAACCTTGTTCAACGATGGCAGTGACGGTGGTGGCGATGGTAAACATTCTCTTGGTGGTGATAATGTGGATTATTCTGGGGATGTAGTGATGTGCATTTTTGTTATGCTAATGATGGTATGCATTATTGTGGTAATAGTGAAGATAAAGTATATTCTTATGATGATGTGATGATATGCAGTACTGTAATAGAGTGCATTTTATTACAGTAGTAACTGCCATGATAATTATTCTGGCGAGGTTGTAAGATGGATGTTATGCATGGTAAACTGACGCTTTTTGAAAATGGTGTCTAAAAAAATTGACATTCCATAGAAGCATAGTTGCTCAGCTACAGAGTAGATTTGGTAACAGTACTCCCTCGTAAACTTTAATGAGAGACTCTGAGGAAAGATTTAGAGAAGAGGTCACTTCCGGACGTTTGTTGTTAACACGATTAAAATTGGTGTTAAACGATTATATTTGGCTAAATATTGTTTTAAGGTATTTGTACTCCATTGATGATGATATAGGTTGGCTATTATATTCAAAACTGATGGGATGGTTGTTTTGGTTTAGCCTTTTTCGAATACCAAATATTATTTATTATGCCCTGCCTGGTTATAGGTTGTTGAAAAATTCTTTCTCAAAACAATAATTTCATACATTTTTTTAGATCCGTATCCAGCTCTTGCTTTATATTGAGTTGAGACTTTCTGAAAAGATGGGTAACTATGTCATAGATTTAATGACTTTAGAATAACTCCAACCATTCTCAACAATTTTCAGAGCTCTTGAAATATATCAGGAACAGGGCAGGCCCTAGGATAGTTCTTGCGGGTACTTCGCATGTAAGTTAACATGGTCCAGATTTTTTACGATCGCTTTTACATATGAATGAAATATCAAATAGACAAACTGTTAATCATTTGGGAACAGTTCCCCGGATAATATGAGATCGCATTTTCGACATCAAAACTGACTAAGAGTATCGAACACCATATTATGTCTATGAATAAGACAGCCAGTAGTATTGTGAGTTCTGTCGACCATTTCTCCTGTACCAAAATTAACTCACTCATAAACTCTGGTATTCTTCAAGATATTTAGTCAATTGGTAATCTCCAGCTCGTTACAGAATTTAAGAAATTCCAGGTAGGGTAGATATCAATGATATTTTGCCATATTTTCCGTCGCACGCCCTTTATTTAATGGTATGGCTCGTGCAACTTTCCTATCACTCGATACAGTTCTTGTCTGATGATACAAGTAAAGAAACATGGAGTACCTGCGAGTACTGATGCAGCGTCTTTGAGCATTCTTGGTATTTTCTGGTCTAATCCTGCAGACTCTTTTCTCATCAAGCTCTTCAGTTTTTTGTCAACAACTAATTTTGTGACATGGGGTAATGTAAACATAGTATTTCTCTCCCTTTACATTATCACAAAATTTCATGATACAAAGTTTTTAAATAATGCAGCTTTCTTTAAGGGATACGCCGCAGTTGTAAAGAAAGCACCTTAACTGCTTGCTTTCATGAGGTTTGGTGAATTATTGCATGATGAAAAGGAACGGCTACTGTTTTCTTTTTAAGGACGACTTTCCTTAGTCTTTTCAACCGCGAATGTTCTTGCGATGGACAGAATAAGTTTTAGCTATTGTAGAAATATTTACACTATTTATATGAAATATCTCCAAGACATCCTTCTTAGAAGTTAATTAATAACTTTTTCGGTTTTCTGCAAACTTTTACTAATAACAAATCAAACCAACGATCAAAAAAACGATTTGAAAAACATTCGCATTTAGCAAAACCTGCTACTGAAGTTGTCCGTTTTATATACAACTTGGAAAATGGTGAGAATTTTAAAACTTACGCTATTGGGTTTCATGACAAGTCACCCTATATACAAAGCATTTTGGCCATTTTTTGTTGGATGATGTCTTAACACTCAGTTGAACCAGAAAATGACTCTTGTAAATACATAGTCAAGATGCTTAAAAATGGAGATGTTCTTGGCAATTTATTGACTGATTTATTGATTGCCTTGAAACGAACTTGCTTTTTCCACATAAATTGCCAATTAATTTCAAGTCATATTTTCCTTGGCCTTCTGGGGTTTTGCACAATATTTCTGCTTTTGCATGTCCAAATGGTCTCTCATTGCCCTACTGCTGCTCCCTGGTTCTACTTGTCTTCGATGTCCTATCCAGCTCTTCGTAAATTAGCCTTCACAAAACCTTTTTTATTGAAATAAATAGCTGTCACTGGCTATGGAGTACACGGCACAGTAAACAGGGCAGAGGCTCATTAGTCAAAATGATTTGGAAGACAAGAATTAAGAAGCAGCTGGATTTAAATATTAATAAAACATTTGTACCTTGCCTTAGGTACAAAGTCAAAGCTCGTTCTTCTTCATGCTTTAATACTTATTCTTCAACCATTGCTCATTGCAATTCCCATGTTCAGTTTAAACGTGATAAAAATGACAAGTCTCATGTTTCTTCCAGACTGCTAGCAGTGTTGGTGAACAAGTGATTGCTGGTCTTAAATGTCACTCTTAAATGTTATGCGAATTCTGAATAGTTTTCTTCCCAAACACTTGTTTTATAAATGAATTTCATAAAGGTGTATTTACTTATTATTAATTATTTATTTAATGGAAAGCATCAAGTAAGCATTACATATCAACTGCCAAATTGTAATCATGAAAACCTGAAAAATGGGATGTAAGGTTTTGGACATACACGTCAGAGAACTAAAAACCGGAAACTAAAGATTACACACCTATAACAAACAATATTATAATATTATATATAGATATTGCAAACAATATACGGAATCAAGTCACTGCGCATGCCCAAAATCAAACAGAAACAATGCAAAAGAAGTTTCGTTTAATAGGACACAATAATGTTTTGCTGAACTTCCATCTGTAAGAAAAGTGCCTAATAATATTAAAGAATTCTTTAAAAAAATTACAAATCATTTTACGTCATCTTTTAATTAATTTATTTGGGATAAATTGTAGATATTTTTTATTTACTTTTTTATTTTGTAAACCATTTTTGTATTCCCTTTCCTCACTACGTTTTATCAATGGCTAAACAGGACGTAATGGGAGAGCAGAATTTGTTTTTGTCTTTATGCATTCAGACCTTGAAAATAATTAGACACAAAACACCTTGTTTTTATTTTTACAATACCTAGCAGTTTGAAGCATAGTTTTTCGTATCATTATTTCTTTAAACTATTTTACACATTTGATCTTTTTTCCAATTCCGTTTTCATGCAGGACCACTGCTTGCTGAGATTGTAACTAACATGAAACTGTTAACAACTGGAAAAGGGGATCATGTTCCTATCTTAAATATCTATTCAGCGGTAAGTAGGATGGGAAGCAGGGATGGGGTTTGGACAGCTCTGTCTTTTTAAACATTAACTTTTCGCTCGTGCGAATTTAATTACTTAATTGCACTTTCTTTTTGGCTATTTTGTTGACTTGACTTTTTTTCTTTTTGTAAAATTTTGTTTGTGTGTTGCATTTGTATGTACTCTTTTGTATGTACTTGTTTCTATTTTAGTTGTGTAACGTAAAGCTTTGATAAGGAGAAGTTATTTGGTTTTTGGTGCTAAGATTTATATCTCTTATGAACTTGATTGTGATAAGTACAGATACAGGAAAATCGACGTGCCCCAGTTTTTATCCAGAATGTAGACATTTACCTCATCTCCGACTGCGACAACCCACAAGATTTTTTGTATTGGGTACTTGATCAACATTCGGTTTTAGCGATATTGACTATGAATTAATGGATAAAAAATTAAAAGCCTAGTTGTTGCCCATTATTTTGTGTAAATCAAGTAATGAAAAATGTTGTTATAATAAAACATATGATTTTCATGACGTATATAAATACGTATATACGTAAAAAGTTAAATTCAATGACTTCATAAAGTAAATCTCATGGTTAGTCGAATATGTCTTGTATTCTCAAAGTGTAATTAATTTCTTGCCTTTTTTATTTGTTTTAGCATGACACAACTTTGATACCACTCCTGAGTGCATTGGGAGTTTACAATGGCATACCACCACCCTATGCAGCAGCAGTTTTAGTGGAACTATACCAGGATTTATCAAAGTATGTGTGTTTTTGAAGCCTTGATGTGTATGATTATAATCACTGAAAAAATTCCTTAGTTCTCCTTGGTTAGAATTTTGTTTTCTCTTTTTATTTTGGAGTATTTAGTCTGTGTACATAAAAGTACAATCACTTGGCTTTAAACAGCGAGTCCAGCGAGTTGTTAAGTAGTTAACGTAGAGGTCAGAAAGATAAGATTAACTTATAAGTTAACATTTGAAATTAATGTCAGAGATATCGGGTCATATCTAGTTTCTATAGATATCAAGCACCTGCTGGATGATTCTCGCCTTGCCTACTAGAGTTATTATTATTATTATTATGAATTCAAGATCTCGAGATTGATCTTTCTTCTCGGTTATTTTATATGTGATCACGTACAACAACAAGTTGTATGGGCAACCACACATTCCTTCTCCTTTGGATTTAGCAGTCAAGTACAAGTCTTAATATCCGCGCTGTTCCTAACAAAGCTGTTTTCTGTGCGTGTTCAATTTTCATGTAGATCCCTATATCTCTTACAAATTTTTCAAAGTTTTTACTGACAGCACCCAACGCTCCTACCACAATTGGGATCACAGTAACTTGTTTCATCTTCCATAATCTTGCTATTTCATCCTTCAACATTCTGTACTTTTCGATCTTTTCTCTTTCTTTTTCATTTACCCTCACATCTCCTGGTATTGCTACAT
>RDPX01000336.1:491627-540292 GCA_003991215.1 Morbakka virulenta
AGTTTAATGGAGATAAAATTCAAATTGTGAGAAATTTACGGAGAATATGAGCCGTGCTAGTAAGGACGATTTTCTGAATTTCTTGGAGCTTATGTTCGCCTGGCACTTTCGAGATGTATTTTTCAGTTCTCTTCTTGATCATTCCAAGTGCCCCGACTATGACCGGCACAGTCGTGGCTTTTAAGTTCCACATCTTTTGTATTTCAATTTCCAGGTCTTTATATTTGCTTAACTTGTCAAACTCCTTAACTGCGATATTATTGTCAGAGGGGACACTCATATCAATTAGTGTACACAGTTTGTTCTTTTTATCCTTAATGATGATGTCAGGTCGATTTGCCTGATTAGTGCGGTCTGTATGCACAGGGAAATTCCACAAGATGGCGACATTTTCTGATTCCACGACTGGTTCTGGATTTCTGCTCCATTGTTCAACATGTCATTCAATTGCGCAGCGATGCGCCTATGAAAGACATTCAAGCTTGTCAACCACTACCCTTGGACTCCGTCTGGGCCTGGGCTCTTCCAGTTCGGGATTCTTTTAACTTGGTTCTTAAAATGATCTTTAGTTATAACTACGTTGTTTTGATTTATATCCCTTTTTTCTTCCCCAAGTGTCTCGAGCCACTCAGCATCACTCTCATAGTCAACCCTTTTGGACCATATATTTGACCAAAACTGTTTACTCTCTTCCCTGTCTGGAATAATATTCTCACTCCGCTGGCTTCAATTAAGTCGTTTGTAAACCTTTTTTTGATCGTGTGCAAACATCCTATTGAGCGTATACTGTTCTATTCTCTGCTCGTATCTTTTAAGTTTGTAACTTTTAGCTTTGAGACGTTGTTTCTGTTCTCCAATGACCACATTTAGTTCCTTTGCCTTCACTCGATATTTTTCTTCTAACATATCATATTTGGCCTTCTTTATATCAGTACCATTCTTTTTTCTTTCCAAAATATTGATATGTTTTCTCAATTATTATTATTATTATTATTATTATTATTATTATTATTATATTATATTATATTATATTATATTATATTATATTATATTATATTATATTATATTATATTATATTATATTATATTATATATTTTTTCCAGTTGGGCGAGCTATATCAAATACCTTTCGAAGAGTTTTTGCTGTTCCCAACAAGAAAGATTTTTGAAATAGTGCAATATTAACATGGACCTCTAATTTCTCTATCCAACCTTCAAATTTCTTAGAAATACTACCCAGTGAACCAACGACTACAGGGATAACTTGAACCTTTTTTTATCCTTTTCTTTATCAAGCCTCTACTATCAAAGGGGCATGCGACATCAGTGAGAGTGCAGTGTTTTTCCTTATTTTTTAAAACTACAATATACGGCCGCCTTGGCTTTATTTCGTTATCACATTGGATACTCGCATCTCTCAAGAATTTTTCATGCATTGTTCTCAACAGATCCTTCTTGACGATCGTCGTACCACTGTTCTTGTCTCTCTGAATCATATTTTTCACAAAGTTTTCAATGTATCAATTTCGCCACATCGTCATGACGTCTCATATTCTCGCTGAGCTACTGTGGTGCATTCACTAATTATAATTTCTCCCTTTTTACCACACAACCTGCATAAAGAGTATCAGAACTCTTTTTGATGTTGTATTTGACATAGTTGCTCCTTATTGCTTGTTATTGTGCAACAGACAACAGCGCTTCACTTTCAACCTTTAAATGTTCATGTACTAGCCCTTTGCAGATATTTTTCTGGTCAACTACATCCAGCAATTCCCTACGAAACTGACCATACATCAATTTTTGACTCCATTTAGCTTTTAACTGTTCTCTCTGTTTTCGTTTGAATTTACTCTTTAATTTAGTGCCTTTCGACTTAATTCAGCCAGCTCTTTTCACACCTTCCACCAATTTTTCAGTAGAGTTCTTTACATATAGACCAAGGCAATTTTTCTTCCCCTTTAAGAAGAGACATTTCCACACCCATTAATCCCCGACCTCCTTCTCTTCTCTTCAGATACAACCAGATCGTGGCCAGCAGCAAGTTGCTCTTGGTATTCTACACCTCTGCTCTCAAAAGCTGTTGAGTTTGATGATTCATCCCATAGTGCCTTCCACATGGTTTCTCGTTTAGATTGAAAAGATCAGATATTTTCATCTGGTATGGACAGAAAGCTATGTCTTGACTTTGAGTTAGAGGTGGACCATGGTTATGCAACGGGTGACGCTCATCAATGATTTGTATTAATCGTTCCCGATTAGAGGCGAATGTCCTCACATTTAGCTGGGCTATGCCTGACAGAGCGTATAGAGTATGGACTGGTGTGGATCGTATTGTCCCTGTAATTAAAAAGCACAAGGCAAGAACAGTGGTGCGCAGTGTTGATTGGTTGGCTCGCCACTTGGAGGTTGCCAACTTGCGCAACAGATTATTCCTTGTGGTGATCTTTGCCTTAACATTGGAGCAGTGTGATTTGAAAGAGAGTCTTCGATCCAGAGTGACGCCCAAATATTTAGGATGTGGATGGTGCTCCGGTGGTTGTTGATTCCATGTAATATTGAGAGTGCGCTTTACCTCTTGATTTTTCAGGTGAAAAACACAAACTTGGTATGGTTTCAAGTCGTTGGACTCGTAATAAGCAATGAGCTGGTCCAGGGCATTCTCGGCAGTTCACACAGTCTTGGAATAGGTCCACTAGCCATACATTAGTAGTAGGGCCGATATGCTTCAAAAACTCTGCAAGAATCCCATCAGTGCCGGCTGCTTTGCCATTCTTCATTAATTTTAGAGCCTCCTCCAGTTCATCCAAATTGAATGGGTTGGTGAGAGCTCCATCTGAGTTGGTGATACAGGATGGGATTTTGTATCTCTGATAGTCCCCTGCTGGTCCGCTGCCAGATGCTTAGGCACACTAACTGTTTCATTGTTATTATCACTGCTGTTGGTATAGGTTTGCTCAATGGGTAAGAAAGGTTTAGTAAATACTACACTCCCATATTGTTTATGTAGGATTTCCGTGGCCAGGGTTTTCCCGTTTAAATGGGTCGCTTACTTATTTTGTCTCGATTTCTCTCTTGTACGCAAACGATATCATAAGTTGCCGATATTTGGGCCAGTACTTCATCTTTCCGGTCAGAAAATCCTTCGATGTTAAAGGAAAGTATGGAGCGCGCCAGTTCTGAAAAGAACTCATAGTTTTGATGACGTGCTGTTGCTGGGAGAGTAGTCATGATATTGAAATATATTGCTGAAGTAAGCACTTAGCTGTAGTTCGAGTGGTTGGCACAATCAGCAAGCCGTTCGGCTTCGCAGAGGACACCGCGTACAGGTTTGTGGCATGTCCTCCATTTGGGCAATGAAGAGGAAGAAGTAGAATATTACTTTGGGGAAAAACATTTGTCTGTAAAATTGAAAAAGGATTTGATTCAGTGAATACAACTGTGTGTGTCTTTGTATTAATACTTAATAGACTTTAAAGGGGTTTTTTATCACATTATAAATAGTAGATGTAGTACTTTTTTATTACTTTTAATATGTTTGCTGTTTCTATTTACTCTAGGAATTACACTATAGAAATATATTACCGGAATGATAGCACAAAGCAAGCTTACAGATTGTCACATCCAAACTGTTCTGCTGCTTGCCCAGTGAATGATTTTTACAGGTATGGACAAAAAAAATACCCTTTTTCATAAAGGAAACTTTGTCCCCTTTGTGAAACTGTAATTTATCTTCATAGATAAAAGCCTAAACCCATATAATGCAATACGTCACTTGGCTAAAAGAAATAGAAAATACCAATTTGACAGCACCATTTTCCCATTATAAATCACTTGAAGTGAGGCCCTGTAACAAAGATTTTTAGTGCGTCAGTTGTTTACTTGAAATACAGATATTTACTGTGGAAATTTACTGGGTGATCCTTAAAAGAAAAGAGGTAGGACTGTAGAGACGTAAAATTTCTAAAGGAATATTCATCATTGTATACATTCTCTTGACAATTTCGTTTGCCCTGGAATGTCTGAGAGCGTTTTCAGTTTTCAAAACTACTAGTTGTATTGGATATCCAATCAGTCAGGTGAAGCTGACAGATCGAAATGTTGCTTCTCTTTCTCCTTTTCGTGAATATTTCTACAGTCATCCGTACTTTTAATAATCCCGCGTGACTTCTACCTTTGATCTTTGAAATTCCCGTTATGTCCATTTCAGTATAACCCTGGAAATTCAAAGCCAGTGTTCGTCGGCCCCTTGTTGAATTTCATTCTATTATTCAGCCTAACCTTTTTTTTAACTCTGTTTAGCCCAGTACTAAGCAGTGATCTTCGAACCTTGTAATTAGTGACATGGTTTAAAATAGCGGATTACAATTGCAAGTTTTTTTAACTGTATTTACTAAAATGTGTAAGGCAAGAGCCAAGAATTTAAAAAACAGAAGTTGTTTTTAAGGAGATGGAGGGATCTGTGGCACGTACAGCTATCAATTGACAGTTTTTCTATGCTTAACTGTTATTGAAATAAGCCTCATCGCCTACAAGCATTGTTCAATGGATGTTTTTAGTTAAGTGTTGTATACTATGAAATAAGTCATGGCTTTAGTTGTGGTATGAGCTTGTTCGTTTATTAATTTTGTTTTCTGTATTGTTTCCTTTCTTAGCTAATTTTAGGAAATAACTAGTTAACACAATGTAATCAAAATAGGTCAATTAAACCAACCATCCAACCAACCAATTAGCCAAACAATCAACCAACTAATCAACCAACCAATTAACCAACCAACTAGTCAACCAAACAATCAGCCACCCAACTAATCAACCAACCAACTAATCAACCAAACAATTAACCAACCAACCAATTAACCAACCAACCAACTAATCAACCAACCAATTAACCAACCAACCAATTAACCAACCAACCAACTAATCAACCAACCAACTAATCAACCAACCAATTAACCAACCAATCAATCGACCATCCAACTAACTTACCATTCAGTCAACAGAAGGAACAATTGGTCAAGTACCCAGGCAGAGGGTTGACAGCCTATAATCAAACAATTAAGTAAAAACATTCAACTAGCAACCACCAAATGGCAATGTAAGGAACTACCAAATAATTAGTTTAACTCTAAACGAACTTCTAAGGTGACCAAGTAAGCATGCAAACAGTCATGCGGCCTACGGATTGAATATCTAACTTTATAGGCAGTTTCAAAGCGTTTAAGGTTTCAAACCTTGCCCTTCTTAAAGATCATATTTTTGAAGTTGACGTTTTCTTTGGTTGATGATGTTGATACTAATACAATTAAATCCGTCAGTTTGCATAAACCTTTTGCTTGTGCTTTTTCATTGTTTTCGCAGACTAACCAAAGACAGGGTATCCGTTAATCGAAAAGAGGAGTGTAACATTGAAACAGAGTTCGAAATTATTCAAAGGAAAACAACTTACAAATACCTATATGATAACAGTAGGTTATTAATTTTTTTCAACAGTTTCAACGCTCCGAGAGACACGTATTCATGAGTTTCCTTAATTATTGTGTTTCTTATGTTTTTTATATTTGCTGGCCACAGCTTTTTACGGTCTTTATACACGTGCGACTGTTCAATTATTCGTTTAGTATTTTGAACACAAGTTGCTATTTGCACTGGAGCAGCTTCTGACCTTACCCAGGGTAAACATCTTGGAAAGTGGTTTGTTTGTTTTATCTTTGCATTTCTTGTTTCCAGTTCTGTTATCTTTTAACTCTTGCTTTATTGTGAGTTTCTAGCCAGAGAGCCTGTTAGTAAGAGCTTTTTTTTCTCACTGGGACATGAGTGTCTCATGGGTGCCACTGTACTTTACATCTTTTTTTGCCTTTGCGGGGCCTGTGCACTTGGGGGCCCGGTGCACGTATCGAGTCTGTTTGTCAGCAGCTATAAGTATATGGGATTCCACTCTCTTCCTGACGTAATGACGCTACTTTAGTCATTGTATCCCTCACGATGTTCCTTCCATTACCCATTGTTTATTAACAAACTTTTATGGATGGAACTACTTTACTCCCCTCCTTTCAAAGCACATAGGCATGCTATCGGAGAAGTAGCTTCTTTGGCTTCCTTTGTGCTCACAGCAACACCACCTCCGATTTCATCATTTGCCATGTCTTCTGGGAATGATACTCGCAGAATCATTCTTAACGTCCCTGTCTCAGTTACAGTTACGAGACCATTCCACTTTTCGATGGCCTTTGATATTGTTCTATGCATACCTGTCTATTAATTGTGAAATATACTGTACATTCCGGAAAAGAAATGACGCCATCAACTTTTTAACCTTTACTTTGCTTCTAGCACTAGACTTCGAACCACGCCTCATTCAACTGCTTCCTTTATTATCCATTCATCTAAAACTGATACCTTAATGTTCCTTAAGTCAATAATATCTGTTATACTTGGATCGGAATAATTTCTTCTTCAATTCGTCCAATCATTTCTCAACTGCTGAAATTCTTCTTTCGTTACAACTGTTATGAGTAGATCTTTACCATTCAACGGCGTGTGCAGCCCAGCATAGTGGATGATCTTGTTAATATTTTCATCAAAGGTAATGTCAACTAATTCAGTCAAAGTTTTACTTGAAATGGTTCTTACAGTCCGAGTAAACTTTTCAGGGATATTTCCGTCAGGTTATAGTAGGCTACCTCTCTCGACGTTTAGTCTTAACCTCCCTTCAGATCAGCATACATTGGCTTTGTTTCCTCTACAGTTTCTTCTCTTGAATCTATCGGAGAACTGACAGTGGGTAAATGTTATTCATCCTTTGGAAATCCACACTCCTTCGGCAATTATTTACCAATCATCACCATTTCTATTACTTTCATTGCATGGCATTGTAGTTTCAGGCCTTAATATAATTCCAAGTTAAGAATGCCTTTTGTTATGTCAAATGGAACCAACACGTTACTTTTCCAATCAACAGGAATGGCGTCTGCATTCACAAGCCGGCTGTACATTCTCAACCGGCAACATTTGCCTATCCCTTCCATAGTTTTTGGCATACCTGCCAACACTGTAGAGAAAATAGTTCTATTTTGATTTTTCAGCATCGATAAAGCACATCCGATTTGTAGTTTGTAATTGCTTTCATCGGCCCATCTATAAATCGTTTTTCATGCAAGCCCTTCCAGTCGTTGGACTTGCACGAGCACGAAAATACTTTTTCTTTCCTCGTCGTGACGGTACTACTCTTTACTACTGTCTAGACTTCCGCTGTTTCTATTCCAAGACCAGTTTTTGTGTATTCCCGTTTCTTTTGTTTACCATTTATATGATTTTCCTGTCCGCATATCTATTTTGCTATAAAAGTTTAATTTTGTCTTTCTGGTTATGCAGCTAGTATAACTTGCAACCAGCCGAACACCTAATCTTTTGTTCACTTGATCGTTTACCCATAGTCGTGGTCTTTGTCATGTCTTGTTTGATTCGATGAGGCAGAGAACATTTTTTGTGACCGACTTCTCGCAATAGAGGAGAGAGAAAAATTGTGCAATTTACGAGAATGGTTTTGTTGTTTGCAAATTGACACACAACAGCTTCCATTCATTTATTGAAACTATTTTATTGTTAAACATATAATTGAACCTGTTACATTGTGAAAGAAATTTCAAACATAGCCATGTTTAAACGACACTTCAAAACGATCGTATTTTTCAAATAGAAGGAATATTATAAGTGACCATGGAAGAGAAAAGGAAAAATTTCCATCTAAATTTGAAGTAAGTGTTGTTAAATATGCTGAAGAAGACACCAACAAAGGAAGTTGACAGAACGTTTTTTTTCTTGATGAAACCATGGGTGAATGATAGAATAAGCATTCGTATGAAAAAAGTGTTACATTTTCTCGCTAGTTCAAGCTGAAAAGAAATTTCTGTCTGGCAAAGGGCGGAAACCAGTTCTGGGACTCCACGAAGAATAACTTTGGAGAAAATTATCGATGAACTTGAGAAGTATCGTCATGTTCACTGTAAATTGATTACTGTATGGGTACAAGAGCTTGCTACAGAGCATAATTTGAAAGAATGTTTCGAGTCGAGGGTGACAGTTGAACTTTATGCATTGAAATAATTTTTCAGTTAGATGACGTACACGTAGTGGACAAATTTGGTCATAATTTTGTGAAAAGCAAAGAACCGTATTAATTTTATCTCTCGGAAGCATTGCTAGCATGCATGTGACACCAATTTGCGCGGATATACCAGAATTTTAGGTACTCCAGTCTCTGAAAGCTATCATACCATAACCTTGATGTCTCATTTTCTGAAGCTCTTGTTAACCATCATCTTACAATATGTCAGAAGAAAGCTTCTCTCAGAAATTGCATCAGTTCAATTTGGTTTTATAAAAAACAAAGGAGCAACCAATGCAATCTTTACCTTAAGGATAAATGGAGAAAGAGCAATTCAATATCAACAGCACATGTATGTGGTGACCTTAGACTATCAGAAGACTTGATAAAGTCTGTCACTATGAGCGGTTTAAATTTTTTTCTGGTGTGCAAATAAGTGGCAAAGTGATGCGAATCCGCAGGAAAATATACTATGACCAGCCTGCAGCAGTCCGCTCACCATATGGTTTGACATGCTGGTTTAGGATCAAAAGAAGTGTTAGACAAAGATGTATAATGTCACATGGTCTTTTTAACCTATACTCAAAATGGATTCGGCAAGACAGATTTGCTGGTGACACGGCTTTCCTGGCTACAACAGCTGATGATCTACAAAGACTTCTTAATCCTGTTGTTGAAAAGTTAACGCTTTGGTTTGAAGATTAATACAAAGAAAACAAAATAAATGGCAATCTAAAAAGTGTAACCTGCAATATGGAACCACACCAATTGAACAAGTGGAAACTTTTAATTATTTCCGTTCAATGGTAGCTACAGTTGCATATTTTTAAAGAGAGATAAAGAGAAGAATCTCTTGACCAAGGATGGTTTCAACAGGCTGAGAACCCTCTTTACAGACTGGAAACTGTTAATGAAAATCAAGATCTGCTTCCTGAAAGCATATGGCTAGTCAACACTCCGCTATGATTCTGAGTCATTGCCACTGACAACTGAAGTCTGAGAGCATATTAAAGCAGCAGAGATTTTGTGTTATCACAGGCTGTTAGGCATCTCACATGTTGACATGGTTAGAAATGATGATGTGCTAAAACGAATAGGAAGTAAGTGTGAATTGCTAGAAACGATTAAAAACAGACAGATAAAATTTTTCGGACACCCATGAAAAAGCGAAGACTGAAATATTTAGTTCTCAGCGGTATGATGTGTGAAAACGTGCCGGAGGAAAACAAAGGATCACATTTATGCAAAGTTTTGGGAATAATGCAAACCACCCCCACCAGTTGGCTTATGACAGTAAAGCGAATGATTACTTCTTTCGCCAAACACTGCATCGGTAATGACACTAAAAAAGAATAATCCGAAATTAGTGAATACATTACAGGAATCAACCATTAAGAAAGCCAAGGCTTTGTATGAAAGTGATGAAATCAGGTAAATAATTTCCAGAAAGGAAGAATTTTTGTGGGCCATAATCACGTGAAAATAGAGCTACAGAAATGTCTTTCACAAAGTAATTTTTCCAAGCAGTGTTTTAAATAAAAAGTTAATCTGCAGGCCATATAATCTGAAAGTTTAGAAACGTTACAAAATTTGTTTTTATCTTTAATAAGAAGCCCTTGTGCTTGGTCATACGACTTGACAGAAGAAAATAATGAGATGTAGTAACTTTAGAGAAGGGAGCAATAGCCGCAATCATGAAAAGTTTTTATGCCCCATAATTATAGAAGAGCCAACAATAAGACAGAATTTTGCAAAAAAGAAAGATTTACGATAAAAAAGGGTATTTGGGTGATGATTTCACATGGAACTTCACCACTTCTTTACCCCACTTTTCTTTACTCTCCTTTCCTCCTTATATTCAATTACCCTTCTTCTTACCATTTCTATCTCCAAGTAATCATGTTTATCTGTAGCAAGTTGTTTACCTTAAGGTCTTTTTACATTCAGTTGTTGTTTGTATTGTTTAGATAGCTGAGCCCGTCAAGTAATTTTATGTGTTATCTTTTACCCACAGTGGGCGTTTTGGTTGGATTTAGTATTGTCGTAGTTTTCTTGTTCATTATTGTTTTTGCACTATACCTGCAATGTCGGAAGAAGTCAGAGATCACCGGATATTCTAGTGGCCATATAAGACAATACAATTTTCAAGACACAGATGAAGAGGAAGGTGATTCTATAGTCTTGTTAAAAAATGAAAGAAATATTAACAACCTGTAAATGAAAAACACTTAATGACGATATACAATTGTTAAGGTATCTTATGAGTAATAGTATCCCACTCTATTTTTCATATAGTACCAGTTTAGACTTAGCTTCCTTCAAGTTAGCATAAGCTTTTGTTGTAATCCTTCGTTGCTTCACCATTAAGTCACGTTTGAATTCACGTGGCAACTTAATAGTGATCATCATCATCATCATCATATTCGGTTTAACGTCCGTTTTACATGCTAGCATGTGTTGGATGATATGGCTCGTAATATACTAGCCCTTAAAACATTTAGATGTTATCACAAGATACTGCGTGTATCACCTCATTTTGGCTGCTGACCATGATCGATTCAAGAGTACTCCTTAGAGGTGTCCAAAATAACTTGCTGAGCAAAAGACAGATTTTTTTTAGTTTTGAAAAAAAGTTGAATTTTTAGCGAAATTACTTTAATCTGTATCAGATGGTAGCCCAACGACTATTTATGTGAATGGTTTGAAATGACCTCACATAATTTGGCCATACCTATTGCACTTAGCAGCTGAAGTGAGTTGTGAACCCTCTTTAGACGTTTTTGTTTCAAATATCTTACTGAGGTGCTTTGTTAGCAGTAGATCATAAACTACTTTGCTGTATGAAGCCATCTTTATTCCAGAATATTTGGTACGCACAATATCAATTGTAAATATTTTCTCGTAATTTGTTTAACGCTTGGGATTTTCAGGGTTTGGAATTTTTTTTTTATTGTAAGTTACTTTAATTGGTGTCCTTTATTCCTTTGTGTTTAATTGATGGTGTCCCAGCTGCTTAGAACCATTAAATAATGAAACCACCCTTATAGGGTCAGATTTTATGAGCACATGTAATGTAATATAAACAAATTGATATAATAATCAGATGAGCTTTCTGCCTGCCTGCCTCTCTCTCTCTCTCTCTCTCTCTCTCTCTCTCTCTCTCTCTTTCTCTCTCTCTCTCTCTCTCTCTCTCTCTCTCTCTCTCTCTCTCTCTCTCTCTCTCTCTCTCTCTCTCTCTCTTTCTGTGTGTGTCTCTCTCTCCCCTCTCTCTCTCGCTCTCTCTTTCTCTCTCTCCTCTCTCTCTCTCTCTCTCTCTCTCCCTCTCTCTCTCTCTCTCTCTCTCTCTCTCTCTCTCTCTCTCTCTCTCTCTCTCTCTCTCTCTCTTTCTCTTTCTCTCTTTCTCTTTCTCTCTCTTTCTCTTTTTCTCTTTCTGTCTCACACACACATACGCACACACCTTCCGTTCACTTCACTTCCTGCCTCTTTCTCTGCATTTGTAGAAACAACGGTTTACTTGTCTCTGGAATCAGACCACTAATTTAAGAGAGAAAAGGATTACCAGAGCACTTGTATTTTGGAAGGTCATTGAATTGACAGAAATAGGAAAACATGTACTTGTTAGTAAAGAAAGAGAGAACGGTTTCTTTCTACGACCAATGAAATCGATAATGTACTCAAAATAATTCAGTTCTGATGGAATACTCAGATGTATCGTTTCATATGAACAGAAAATCCTATTGACAGGCAAACTCAAATCATCGCCTGGTACGCCCGTCAGCGCTACCATCTTGAGTTAAAATTATGTCCCCTTCCAAACTCACCATCGTTTTCGTACACTCTAATTCGTTGTTAATGTTGGATATAATTTTGGTGGCACTTCGAAGACAATCGAGTGCATCCCGATAGCTTAAGTTAATGTATTACCAATTAGCCGTTATTCAGGTTGTTTGAGGCCGTCATTCTTATGAAAAATTCCTTCTCTTTAGCTGGGAACAAATTGTTGAAACTTGAATCCCTGTATGTTGAGTTCCAATAGACTGGAACTACTGTTTGATAGTTTGTAAAAGCTGAATTCCTGCAACCTTGGGTACTTTGAATCCGGCCTCCAGCAATTTATTATGGTCGTTACTTTGTCTTTAATTGAATTTGTTTGTAGGAAGGCCATATGCACTTAAATTTGAAGTTGTGTTAGTGTTTTTTTTAAAGATTTTATTATCATTTTGATATTTGATTCTATCCCTCGTTCTTTGTTTAAATTTTTTCACTTGTAAGGTTAGAATATTACTTGAAATTTGTATTAAAAGAAATCGGGGTTTTATCCGATTTCTCCCCCTAGATTTGTCGCAGATGGCAGCACATCATACGTTGACTTGATTAAGAAGCTGATTCTTGCTGGTTCCCATTTTCAAAGTTCTTTCCATGAGAGCTTCCTCTCCACCACTGCCTCCTGCCAACTCAGACATTGACCCCGGTGAGCACAACCAACCAGGTGCAGTTTCCTTTTCTCCTGTTCCTTCTTACGCACCTCTGCCACCACCACATCTCTCCTTTCCTTGTCTGAACTTGTGCAGAAGGGCTTGAAACTGCTGACACCTAGTCCTAGCCGCCCTGACTGCACAGCACCAGTAATGTCTCTGTGTTGCAACGCTGTCTCTGCACTGTCAACCTCTTGTTCTGCCACCCATCGTCTTCCTGTCCGCACATCTGGTGGGTACTCACTGATCACCTGGTCTTTGCAGTACCTAAGCGTCATTATCGTTCGTACCTTCCAAGCTTTGTACTCTTTAACTATTGATGTGATTGGTAGCTCCAGCACTAAACCTTTTCCATAGAGAGCTGTGTTGTTCAGACATCTTGGGAGCCCAAGCCCCTTCCTGGTAAACACTCGGCACTGCTTTTCAATCATCTCCACTCTCGACTCTGTAATCTCATACATCATTAAAGGCCACAGCAGCCTTGGGTACAAGCCAAACTGTAGGCACCATAACTTGAACTTCCCTGGCAGTTTCGAGTGATCAATACTTTGCAAACCCTCCACAGCCTGTTTGTACACCTCTACTCCTTTACTTCTGCCTGACAAGCTATCCGCGTACCATCTTCCAAGACTCTTTACTGGTTCTTTCTTCACTGTAGGCATTGCATCGTTCTGATGAACCTGGTCTTGATTATCGCAGTGGTCTAGTTATGTTGGCTTTCTGCATATGGCTACAATCCACATTGAGTGTTGCCATTTTTGTCATTTTTGCCACTTTTTTGTTTTTATATAATTTTGTTTACGTGAACATTTACCCTCACAGAGACATTAATGTGTCTCTACCGATATATACAATAAGCTCCTGTGACTGACCAGCCCGTTTCTTATCAATGAGATGTTGATAAAAATTTTTTATTAAATTATTTTATTTAAACAAATTATAGAAAAAGAATGTAAGGTAGTTGACTATCTTTACATTCACCACTTTCACTTGGCTACTTTAAATACTGTGAGATATGAATTATAAAAACTGCTGGTTGTAATGTAATAAGCACTTCTTTGTTATGCAGTTATCATGTTTCAATAAATCGAGTGTTTTAGGTATTCGCATAATCTTCGTTGCACTATTACCTAATAACTATTCACCCGAATGTCATTAAATGTACCTTTTAGATTATTACCATGTCTAAACAAGGGTACAATCATCGAATTAATACGTGGAGGGCAGCAAGGAAATTTATCCTAGGTAGTGATAGTTTAAGTGATTACTTGCAGTTTTGAATGTTTTTCTATTATAAGTTAACGGTGTGTGAATTTTTACGGTTATTAAAAATGACTGTTACTAGACAGCAACTTTTACAGGGCTTCCTGGCAAACGAATTTGAAAGAATTTTTATCACGTTCTGAGCGTGGGCAAGTACCAAGTGTCATTTCTGTCGCACCTCCTTAAACTTAGGAACACAATTTTTTGGAAAAATGGGTTCCATAATGTGAAATGCTGCTACAGATCACGTGCTTGTGTGCATACTTAATCTTTAATTGCTTTCAATACGATTTGAATTTGTCTAAGAAATTATAAATATAGGCACAATATTAGAGCCCTGAGGAACACACCCGTGTTTTGCTTACTTGACTGAATATTTAATGACTTTTAACTCTTAAATGGTTAAATAAATTTTCGGTCAGCCAGAATAGTTTTTTCCTTTGAATTCTGTAACCACATTGTTCGACCTATGTTTGTAATTTTATTTTTTGTCAAGTGTACATAACTTCAACCTTGCGTTTTACCATTTTTCTCTTCTTCATTATATACTGCCATGTGAAATTTTGTCTCTGTGGTGATAGAATTTTTATTACGAGAACCGCACCGATGGTCGCTTAAGGTATTTTCTTTCCACAGAAAAGTTATCAATTTTGTAGGAACGACCTGTTCTAGAACTTGCGATAGCACGGCAGAACGGATGTGGGGATAAAATTTTCGTGTAGTGAACTGTCACTGAATTTGAATACAGGAAAAACTTTTGCTATCTTGCTCACGTATTATAAGGATGGTTGGGAGGTTAAAAAACGTAACACAATAAGTTTGTTATTTATGCAGCAAATAAATACGGCGAGAAGTTAATGGGCCTCTGTCTCTTCTTTTTCATCGTTTCAATAAATGAAGTTGGTTTTTTTTTTCATTGATGGAATTACCGGAACATTATACAATTTTAACATTAATGGGTGTAAGACACTAGTGTCTCAAGTGCATGCGAATTGAAATAAATCAATTTGAGCGATTGTTGATAACGTGGCACAAAGTTAAAAATACACGGTTGTACAAAGAAACTCTTTTTATGATGCAAGGAATCTTCCATCTGTTTTTGAACGAGTGTTGACAATAAATATTGAAATTGTATCTGTTCTTGATCGCTGCTTCTACCTACTCTTTTTTGTTGCAGAATACCAGTATTTTGTTAAAAGTTGATAAAATTTTGCACTTAAATGGTCTTGAGGTGGAAAGAAATGTGCCCATTTATGGTATCAGAAATTTTCTTACAGAGTATTGTACTCCTTTACAATAAATACTGCTTTTTGAGTCGTATAACTTGTTGATAAAGGTTGGATATAATATCGGTAAGTTACATATGTAATTTTGATAGTGACGAGTTTGAAGAATTTACCGATTTTCAATGCCAGCAGTTGTCAGTTATCACTTTGGTAGCCCACATGACCTATTATCTTTTTCATTTCTTATTATCCCGGTATAATCATTTTCCTTTCACCCTCCTGACACCCCAAGCATGTCTAGATTTTCCTTTAAAATGTATTTGGTGCTCTTCCTGTACTCGGAGGAAATAGGCTTTTTGTTGTCTTCTACTTATTTTTTCTTTACGATTGTCAGCATTATTCTTAAGCACATTTTTTTGCCTCAGCTGATCTGACCATTTGGTAACACCCAAAGAAATAATGACACTGTCAAGTCAATTACCCCATCATAATCACGCATATAAGGGTGAGCGTCTTGCAGAATGGAAGGATCGGAAGACTCGGAAGGCTCACCCCTACATACGTGAATCAGATGGGCTGTCAAAAGATACGAGGAAAGAATGGGGCATTTAAATGCAAGATATAGAATCAAAATTTGTTATTGTTCATCGCAATCATTCCTATGTTCGGTTTTAACGTCATGGAACTTCTGAATCTCGAGTCACTTTCAGACAGGCCAGCAACATCAATAACCTTGGTAATTTGCTTGTTTATCAATATCTATGCTAATAACACTACCCTCAACCCTGGCATTGACTACAAGCCAACTCAGGAGTATGTCAAAATTGTATAAGCTTTAGAATTTGACTTAAGAGTGGGAAAGGAAATTGCTGGTTTCTTTCAATGCGGTTGAAACGGAACTGATGTCATGCAGTAGAAACCTGAGCCATTATCTTCCTTCAATATTCATAGAATATCAGTTTGATGTTAACTCTGGTGACGTTGCCTTTCCACCTGAGGGGGTCTTCAGTGAGGATGCTTGGTTTGTCATTTTCCCTCGGATCTTACATGGGTTTCTTATATTCAGTCTGGTTCTGCAAGGGTTGATTCATTGTGTCATCCTCTGGATAACCTTACGCCTCAGGCAACCTTGTGTTGGTATAAATCTACCACCCCACCCACCCCTCCTTGAATGGAGTACTGTTGCCATATCTGGACTGATACTCCGTCATCTTGATGTTCTTTATCGTATTCAGAAACATGTTTGTAAATTGATAGGTCCAAATCTTGCTGCTTCTCTTCAACCTTTGTCACGTTGACAGAATGTGGACTGAGTCATGGGAGTTGTTCTGATGAGCTTTTCTCTTTGGTACCAGCTCAGCTTGTTGCATTTCGTGTGACTCGTTTCTCTCAACGTCTTTATCCTCGTGCAGTTGTTTTTCCTCGTAATATGATCGTAGTTTTTTTCCTCGGACTGGAGGATTGTTGAACTCTGTGGGATCTGAATGCTGTCTAACATCATAGGATTTGAATGATTTTTAATCGAAAGTCAAATCATCTCTTGGCATAACCTTGTTCTTTCTTCTTATAGAAAAGGCCTGAAATATCCTTGCAGAAAAACCCCCGTCTTTTCTTAAGTTCTAGAGTAACTAGTTTGCTGATTTCGAGAGAATTCACTGACAGTGGCAATATTAATTTACCGGTGCGGAAATCAGTTAAATACCGCTCACATTAAATATTTGTTTTACAAGCTATTTTACATTGTAAGAAGTGGTGAGTTTTTTGAAAATTCACATCACGTTAATAAGAATAGTTTATAGGTAATAGATTCATTTATTAATTCATTTTCACGCAGTTATACCTCGTGCGATTTAGGAGAACTTCAGACCAATTCATACGTACTTTAACAATCTTATTATCAATTAGCTAGGACCTTGTTAAATGGCGACGGTCAGGGCAGACGCGTATCTGTGGGTTACAATATTTTATGCTGCTTTCTTGATCAAAAATTGTTGTTTTTGAGCTGCCGATGGTACATCGATTAATTGATAATAATAAGTAAATACGATAATAAACAAGAGAGCTTTATTTGTTTATCTTTATGGAGTTACTCGCAGAAAATACATTTTTACAGAATATACAAAAAAGACGTTTGTTTGATACATTACTGTTGATGTGTGGAGATATGGAAATTTGCCTTGGTACTCTACACCATGTTTTTCCTAAACTGTTAAGCTCCTGCAAGCAAAGGGTTGCTTTTTTCCAAAAAAATATATGAGGACTTAATTCAAATCACACTGCATTATGTGAGCTCTTACAAAGTCATAAAGGTAAAGACATAATCGTTCTCCAAGAAACCCACGTCAGTCAATAAAATAAAGAACTTTGAAATTTTTGTTTAAGAGTTTATTAGAGCAGGTCTTCAAAACAAGGAAGAGGAATTACATTTTACATCAAGAAAGGCATTAATTTGGTTATATGGTCTGGAAACTGTTGCTACCACCCAGCGACAAGACGCGGATTTAAAAGTGGCTTAAATGCGCGTGATAAGGTGGTCACTAGGTGTGACGCGACCAGACAGAATTCCTAACGACCACATTCGAGAAACATCACATTTCTGGAGACTTGCAGACAAGATGAGGGAGTCAAGACTTCGCTGGTACGGGCACATAACAAGGCGTGATACAGTTTATGTAGGAAGGAGGGTACTGAGTTATGAAGTACCCGGCAGAAGGCAAAGAGGGAGGCCGGGGAAAAGATGAAAGGACGTGATTGACAGAGATATGGAGGCTGTTGGTGCGAGGGATGCTGATGTGACAAACAGAACAGGCTGGAGACGGCTGATCCGCTGTGGCAACCTCTAAAGGGATATAGCCGCAAGACAAAGAAGAAGAAGGCATTTATTTGGTTAGAAGAGATCGTTACTAAAAGGCATCAATCGAATATATATATGTGTGTGTATGTATATATATATATATATATATATATACTCAATCTGCAGACAGTACTGTTTCGCCCTTTGTGGGCTCATCAGTGCAGCACAGAGCTTCTGAGACATAACTCTCTGGCCATGTTGCCGGAGCAAACACAGCTTAAAGAGTTATTGTGGGATCCTGTCAAAGTGCTCAAACGACGCATGCGCAGTGAGCATTGCATTACGCTAACAACAGGTTCCCAAAACTCAGATAGAGTGCTCAACCAAACTTTCGTAAGGGAGCGTTATATAGAAGGGTTACAGAAGGGCTTCACTATTATTTTGTTCTTGTTCTTGTNTATATATATATGTATATATACTCAATCTGCAGACAGTACTGTTTCGCCCTTTGTGGGCTCATCAGTGCAGCACAGAGCTTCTGAGACATAACTCTCAGGCCATGTTGCCGGAGCAAACACAGGTTAAAGAGTTATTGTGGGATCCTGCCAGAGTGCTCAAACTACGCATGCGCAGTGAGCATTGCATATATATGTTTATATGGTGAGCGACAAAAAAATCAACAAAACATTATTTTTTAACTGTCAGTTTTACAATCGTCAGCTGAACTTTGTTTTGCTGACGATTGTGAAAACATGAAACTGACAGTTCTAAACTAAGTTTTGTTGATTTTGTCTTTCATCATATGATAGCTAATAATTACTTCGATACTGGTATATATATTTTTATATTTTTTTCATATTTTTCTAAACAAATCCGGGTTTTTCCATAACTGCGTTTTATCATTCTTCTAACAGTTCAAAATATCTTTCAAAATGCTTCAACGAACTCTGGAGACTAAGGTTAATAAAAGGGTAAAAGATGTGCCTTACCCTTGGATTGATCCAGACGTTAAACATAAATTGAATACCAAAGAGAACATGCGAAGGAAATTTTAGAGAGCAAAACACGATAGTGATTGGAATATCTACAACAGTTGAGGAAACCAGTGCCACAATTTAGTACCTTGCTCTAAAAGCACCTGGCATCAAAACTTGCAAGAAAATTTAGATTAAATCCAAACAAGTTCTGGAAAATTGTAAAAGGAGTGCTTCTGAAGGAACAAATGTAAAATGTAAACAACTGCCTTATCGGCCCTTAATCCACCGGCCCTAAATGGTGTTATTTTTGGGGGGCGGCGGGCTTGGGGCCGGCGGATTAAAGGCCAAATTTTTGGGAAAATTAGCAAAGAGTGGCGTTATTTTTTCTATTTTTCTTTTTGACTAAAAATCGACTTTTGTTTAGTTGTATGACATAAGACAAACGAATTGAAACTAATTGATTGCGTCTCATCAGTTTTCTTCCTCCAATATCAACAAAATAATTTTAAAATTATAAAAAAGTTTCATATTAATGTTCTTTCTTTTAAGACTCGAGCTTCAGGTTGTCAACATATCGATTTCAGCAAAAGGGTTTTCGCATATTTCGGCTGACTGTTCTGCTTCGTTAAAGGCTTCAGTTATATGGGCCTTTTTAAAGCCCGGGATAACGATATTTTTGGATTGTTTAAAGTGTTGGTACATCTGAATAATCCACTTGGCATGCAAAGGTTTCGTGACACTCGGCTTCATGTCCACTTTAACATGAGCGGCAACTCCTCTGTTGATCTGTAGAAGAACTTTCTCTGCATACCAATCTTGGTATTTGTCAGCAATAAAGCATTTCGCACTCTTGTTCACCGAAATGTCCAAAGGCTGGAATAGGTTTTTGTGTGGTTGTTCGGCACATGTATCACGATGAAGTTATTCAGCTTTAGCAAATCATTGACACCACAAGTTGTCTGTCCTTAAAAAACGTCAAATATTAGCATAGCTTCTGCATTCTCAGGAAGATTTAGTTCCTTACGTTTGCTCTTGATGTAAGGGAATATGATGTTCTTTAGGTACTCTAATACGATTTCTTCATTCGACCAATGATTTCAATGGGTTATATAAAATGACTGGGGAAAATTGACCTTTGGGTGACATCTTTCAGTAGCACCCCCATAAATCAATTGTCCTGGTAAAAAAATCACCAACCATGTTAACGCAAAAGTAGCTGTGATGTGGCATTTGTCATCAGATTTGCAATAGGTACTGAGTGAGCTCCTTTGCCAGTAAATGCAGATTTGTTTGGTGCTGTAGATCCAAGAGCAGTTTGATCAAAGTTTAAGATCATTTCCTTCTGAATCTTGTGCTTAATGACTGCACTTGCAATTTTTCTTTTCCAAGAAAATGTTAATTCTTCATACAGGGCTGGGTTCATTTTTCACTTAGCTGTCGTGTAACGCCTTTTGGTCCAATCGAGGGATTTAAGAACTCCTTTTACCCATTTAGTAGTAAGTAACGTGCTTCCACCATTTTCTCCTAAAATTTCGGGGCGTCTTGCTTTCATTACTCCATTTCCAATCGCTATCACAGTTTTGCGTGTGACTGCTCCGCCACTTGCCCTTAAATTATCTAAGATAGATTTGATTTCAGCTGTTAAATCATCACTTATTTTAGAAGGTCTTCCTAGACAACTCAAAGTGAAAACATTTTCTACATCATTATTTTGAAACGTTTTCTGATATTTCAGCTTCCAATCCCTAAAAGTCTCCCTTTTAAATGTGTAATCCGGATACTTCTTTGCAGCCCATCTCCTAGCATCTGGATTTCCATTTTTCCATACACAGTAAGCTACGTCCTTTCTAACGTGTTCAGGTAGGATTTGTCTTGTCTTTTTACGATCTTCTTCTTCTTGCAAATTGTTAAACTCTCTTGCAGCTGAAAGCACCGAGGATGTTTATTGGCACGGAACATGAGAGTAAAGTACGCGGCCATCTAGCTTATCATTAGATTTCTTAAAATATTTTGTTTTATCCATCTAGCTGTCATCTGTATGTTACCAAAGAAACCACGTTAAAAAGAACTGGACAATTCAACAAAATCACAAGCAAGATTTCCAAGATTTCGCAATATTGCTAAAAAATCTGAGATATTTTACAATCTAATGATGTTGGAATATCCTTTTATGAGAAACGGAGGGGAGCACTTAAGTATCAAATTACATTCGAATCATTAACTTTTAACTATTGAGTTAAAATAACAATAAAATTCGAATCTTTAAAAAACAAATTGCAACACAACAGTGTGTCTTGTTATTTCGACTCTTTGGTACAATATATTTGTTCTCTGAAGAGATTGGAAGTGGAGGTTACCATGTTTATCGGAACACTACCTGGAGAAACATAAAATTACACCAGGCTGTTGTTGTGTTGAAAGAAGTTAACGATATTTCTATTGACATCGACCCTTATTGTTGTCGAATTGCCATAAAGAGAGTCGACCGAATTAGACCTGTGACAGTTGGGCAGGTTCCTAGAGAATTGTCGAGGTTCATTTTTTATTTCATGGAAGAAGAAGGTTCAGTGACAGGAACAGTTTCGAATACCACGCCAAGGATTTGGCCTATTCTTGAAGGCGGATGAGAGGTGCCTACAAGATGCACTTCGCGCATGAAAACAAAGCCGTTTTTTCAAAAATGGAAATGCTGGTGCGAACTCAAATTGACAGAATGAAAGAAACTTTCTTTAATGAAGAAGAAGCAGAAGAAAGAAAAGATAAGGAACGAGAGGAAGGAGAAGAAGGGAATGAAGAACTCCCGCGCTCGGATGAAGATGATATTTTGAGAGAAGAATCCTTTCCGATTCGGATAGAATCAGATGGTGAAGAAGGAGAAAGCAAGAAAGAAAGTAGAATAATTGTAATTGATTAAACAGGATGGAGAAAAATTAAGGAATAGAACAACAGACAGAAAGCTAAAAAATATGTAGTCTTCTAATTTTTTGTTTTCCTTATCACTGGGAGGCGTAAAATTCGGCCCTAAGTGGTGTTAAGCCGATTTTAGGGCCGGCGGATTAAGGGCCGATAAGGTATCAAGAAGAGAGAGAAGCTGAAAGCATTTTTGGTGCTGCATTTTCAAACATAACTGCGAATTTGAAATTAAAACGTATTTCACTAACTTTGAAATTTAAAAAAAATTTACCTCGATCAGGAGAAACTTTCACGTTTTGTTATGTTAGCGTACAAATATTTTAAAACAGCTAAATCCTTTAAAAACAAAAAAGCATCCTGATATGACAATCTTCCTCCTGCATTACTTGAGGATTGTACTGAAGCATTTGTTGACCCTGCAACATACATAATGAACTTTTCACTACAAACCGGTACATTAGCAAAGGTCTGGAAGAAAGCTAAGGTAATCATCATCATCAATCGGACGCACCCGAATTCATGATCAGCATTTTCCACGAATCTGCTCTTCATTGATTTCTGAAGATCGTGTGTTGGAAGACCTGTCTTTCTGGCGCAGGGTAGCAGAGTCCAGTGTAGATCAGCCAATATTTTTATAACCATGGCGCGGTTTCCACAGCACAGCGCTGTAGGTTCTGCACTTCTGAACCAGTGTCTGCGAGGCGTAGTTGGCGTACTCTAATGGTATCGGTAACTTTGGGTAGGCTTCCGTATAATTCTATGTTTGTAACGTGTTGCTTCCAATTGATGTTCTTAAGCAACAATTAACTTCCTTTTCTAAATTTCTTGTCAGGGTCCATGTTTCTGATCCATGAACCCTGGGAGCAGTATAAGTTCAACTGTGGCGCGAAAGAAATCGATTTTCTGCTTGCATAGAGGCAATGATCTCCAGACGATGTTTAGTTTAGGCCTTTATTATCCTCGTTTTAGGTCTTTTCCTGAATTGTCTATCTATCCATGACATTATTAACTCTATTAAGTCTAATAAGTCATTATTAAGTCTGTACACATATCCTCACCCGAAAACTACAGACCAATACCAGTATTATTACTGACATCGAGGTCACATCAAGTCTTTTTACTGAATTTAATTCAAATATGTGGGAGGCAAGGCTCACTACATTCACCACCACTCATTTGTTTCACTGTTGTGCTCACAATTTCAGAAAATGAGTTTTGGAAAATTTCCTCCCAGAAAATTCCTGCCTGATATACCCTATGAAGTATTTACTTTTGTCAAATTTCCTCCCGGAAAATATCCAACCTAAACCTCCCATCAGGTGATTTTCCACGCAATAGTCTGATTTACGCAGCTTTAAGATTATTAAAAACCTCGTCCACTTTGTTTATGTATTGCTCTTGTATCTCCGTAAAAAGATAATCGAACTCCTTGTCGAATTCTGTAATAGAAACAGATGGAAGGGCCATTATTATCCGGATATGCAACGAAAAGTCTTTATAATCTTGTTAATGTCACTGATATGTATTCATATAACCATTGTGTAGCAGTGTTGTTGTGTGCCCTTGCGTTTCTATGAACAGCACTCTTGATCATTAAATTTGGTCAGCCGCTATATTACAAAGAAATTTTTCACTAGTGAAAATGAGGTAAAAACTTGGCTTCCTTTATGCCTGTTATCCACTTGTGAAATAATTTATGAGAATTAAAAAATCAATCAACTTGTCAAGAAGATGAGAGTTTAAAGTGGTGTGACATAGGCAATACTCCATCCGGCATTACGTTCCATTTACGTATCCATTACTGACAGCAACCAAGCCAGGCTTTCATCCCCGCAAACTACCATTCACTTATATTTCCTCAGGTCAGTCGTGATCGTAAGTCATATGCGTTCTGCTACGTGCGAGACGAGCAAAAAATTCTGACCTAATGAAGAAGTCTCGATCAAAGAATTAGTAAAGGTCTGCTTTGTGGTGGTACATCTTACCTAATGAAGAAGTCTCGATCAAAGAATTAGTAAAGGTCTGCTTTGTGGTGGTACATCTTACCTAATGAAGAAGTCTCGATCAAAGAATTAGTAAAGGTCTGCTTTGTGGTGGTACATCTTACTTTTATTAGCGACAATTAATAGCTCCATGGTTCAGAGTCCCAAGAAATAAAAAAATGAAAATATATAAATGCTACTTGCTATGCACGAATAACAAATTCATCAAAGAAGAAAGATCAGCCAAGTTACTTGGAATAGCTTTTGATGACAATTTAAGTTGGTCCAGTTATATAAAAATTTGCTTCAAATCATGTTATAAGGTATTACAAACTTTCAAGTCCTTCAAAAGATTTGCTCTCTTCAAAAGTCGTAAGTCTGTGGCTTAACCTTGGATTCGTCAAAGCTTAATTACAGTAATGTTAACAGCCAACTCCCACAGTACATAATAACTAGGCAAAAAACAACTAGAAACGTGCGCAGCTAGGTATGTTTTAGACGGTATCGAAGGTAACTGACTTAATATTGCCCCACTGGCTACCTGTTGGCGAGTATATCAATTATTATACTACCAAAGCGAGTCATCGAGCACTGAATTCGAAACACTCCCCAGCACACTTAAAAGTCAAACTGTTATATATACACGAAATATTCCTTTGAGTCAAGATGGACTAAGGACCAAACAAGCATGGCGAACCAAACAGTTTCCAAAAGCAAGCTAGAAATTTTAATGAATTGCCAAATTCTATTCGTGAAGTAAAACGTTTAAAGAAGTTTTCCTCAGAAGCGAGAGAATTTTATCTAGATAAAGACGTTGGTCGATTTACTCTGTAAGAGGTTGTTGCGTGACATTTCAAACTGATTTAGCTTTATACTTAGGTTTATATACTGATATTTTATTCATGAAAAAATCAATTCGACAAAAGCGGTCAAGGGAAGATAAATTATGAGTGATAGTGGCTTATCAAACTGCAGCACTGACTCCATCAGACCCTTCCAATACTGAATATTCATATGCAATATGGAGGCAGAAAAACCGAACAGTAAGCTCAAACATTGATAGCAACCAGCTGGCTTATATGCGCAGAAACATCATTTCTACTAAGTATTTTACCCACATTGGATAGATCAAATTAAGACCAGGGTATATAAAAATCATTTCCAAACTAGCATTGCAGATTCTAGGTCAATAAACCCTGAAAATATGTGGACTGAATCTCATCAACCCGAGGCTGATCATAAGATTAAAACTATTCCAATTCATGAAGCTGTAACTCAAACAGAGAAGGTAGTTGTAATGTGCGTGCGTAGGACTAAACCAGAGAAACAAAATCCTTGACCTGTCGTCCGATTAGTAAACTTAACAAAAGAGGCAGTTACAAATCTACGTATCCAATTTATGAAATGATGGCAACCAATAAAATTCACAGTTACCATATAAGTACAAAAGACGGTAGTAACAGAAATAAAGTCTAAACAGTTCAGGGGGTAATGTCTATTACTTGGGATCATCTCATCCCCTCTGGTGTCGAGCCTCAGTGGTGAAGGCATTAATTGTTCAATCCTTGCTTAATACGCTGAGATCGCCTAGGTTGTTGATTAATCGAGGCTCATTACAGATCTTGACCTTTCTCTGGAATTTCTGAAGTTTTCGGTTTGAGAAAACGGCGGTTCCGACGATAGCTTGTTTCATTCACCAAAACATCGTATGAACGACCATCGGGATATCCATTATGAATAATGCCTGTAAGACTCCAGCGCTTGGTACGATGATGCTGTACATAAACATCTTGACCCTGCATAAGGGGTGGCAATTGTCGTGTATGTGTATTATACCGAGACTTGCTGCGATTTCTGGTGGTTTGGCGATGGACATTTGCTTGCTCTATGTCTGGTGATCTCTGAAGAGCTATGGTTGTTATATGGGTGCGAAGTACTCTATTGAACATTCTGAAAGCGGGTGATAATCCATCCTCACGGGGTGTGTTTCGGAATGCTAAAAGAGCTTTTAAAAAGTTATGTGAAAAACAATCTGTTGACTTGTTTTTCTGCAGCATTTCTTTTAATGTGCGGACTGTGCGCTCAGCAAGGCCATTCGATTGAGGATAGTGTGGAGGTAAGGGTTTCCATTCGATGCCCCATGATGTCATAAATTCGGGGAACTTAGCAGATGAAAATTGTGGACCATTCTCGGATCTGATAATATGCAGAAAGCCAAAGGTGAAGAAGATTTGTAGGCAGGCATTTATGAGCTGGTGGGCGTCTGGGTCCGTTCGCCATTGCATGATGAAAGGGTATCCAGTATTTCTGTCGATAGCTGCGAGGTAAGTGTGTCCTGTGAAAGTAAAAAAGTCCATATGTATCTTCTCCATTGGAAGTCGAGGTATAGGCTTAGAAGTATCTGATTCTGCTTGTTGTGATGGAAGGCAGTGCTGGCACTCAGGGCAGTTGTCAACAATGTTCTTGATATCATTGGTGATCCCAGGTCAGTAAACTAATTGCCTGGCAAGTCGTTTGGTGGCTTCGATGCCTTGATGAGAAGAGTGAAGTTTCTGAAGGACATGCTTACGAGCTGGGATTGGAACCACAATTCGTTGGTTAAAGAGAACTAAACCATTGCCAACGGAAAGGTGGGGACATATTTGCTTGTATGGAGCAACTGGAGGCTTTGTGTAGTCCTGGCTATCAGGATGCAATGGCATCTGCCAATAGCCTGATTTGGCGTCAATTACAGAGAAAAATTGTGATGAAGCAGGTATTGAGACAATCACATTGTGAGGTGTAGGAATTGGATGGACTTGGCGCTTTACCTGTCGGTTGAGATGGGTAAGATCTGCACAAATCCGTACTCCACCACCCTTTTTGGCAACAACAACCATTGGATGGAACCAAATTGTAGCTCGGTCTCCAACTCGTTCAATTATATTCTTTTTCACAAGGTCATCAAGCTCTACTTTTGTTTTGTCNAAAACTTCACATGATTTTTAATTAAGTCATGCTTTAAAGTGTTGATGGTGATTCCATGTTTCAGGCAACGTTCTAAGACTGCTTGGAGTCTGTTGATGTGTGACTGGAGATCGTCAGAATATATAATGATATCATCGACTATCTTTTCTACTCCTTCAATACCTTGGATGGTCAAGTCCCCACGGTATGAGTAGGCATCTCCAGTTGCAACAAATCCCATGGGTGATCTGAGATAACGAAACTTACCCCATGGTGTAATAAATGTTGTGTAGTCCTGGCTATCAGGATGCAATGGCATCTGCCAATAGCCTGATTTGGCGTCAATTACAGAGAAAAATTGTGATGAAGCAGGTATTGAGACAATCACATTGTGAGGTGTAGGAATTGGATGGACTTGGCGCTTTACCTGTCGGTTGAGATGGGTAAGATCTGCACAAATCCGTACTCCACCACCCTTTTTGGCAACAACAACCATTGGATGGCACCAAATTGTAGCTCGGTCTCTAACTCGTTCAATTATATTCTTTTTCACAAGATCATCAAGCTCTACTTTTGTTTTGTCCCTGTATGCAAATGGAACGGACCGGGCTACAGTAAGATTGTTGTGTGGGATAAAGATAAAAAGCATTAAGAAAAATGTATTTAAAAAACAGCTTGGCAAAAAAAATAGGCAACCAAATTAATATCTTTAGATCGGACATTGAAATTCTTAAAACTATTAAAACAAATGAGACATCAATATAACATTCAAAGATCGGCTAGTTAAAAGCTAAATAAGGCATCACTGCAGTAAATGATTTTAGGGAAAACAAGAGAACAAACTAAATAAATTATTCATGCTAAAGCAGCCAGAATCAGACGCTTTGATAAAATGAGTCGATTCTACAAGGACAATAATATGTTTAAAAGTAATCCCCAAAACAGATATTGCTCTATAGGCAAAACAAATATTTCAGTAACCATGCCTCTCACAAAGTAAGAAATCCAACGGCTCTTGGAAAACATCTGGTCGGACCCAAAAACCCATAACTTATGTGCCAAGGACATAGATGAGCAGCAAGGGGATGAAGTAGGTCTTGAGGGCTCACAACTCGTCTTGCGAAGGTCCAGTAAATCAAAGTGTCTTTGGAAGCATAAAATACCAAACTTCTTGCTTAATGCGTTTCTATCTTCTCATCGTATTCTCACTTCTCTCTTTAACCATGTAATCCTTAATACACAACACATCCCATCTTTGAATGTAAATGGCGTAACTTACCTGCAGCCAAATGTGGCGAAACAGAAAATCCCCAAAACTACAGACCCATAACGTGTCTGACAGCTGTTATGAAATCGTCACATCTGTTCTTACTAAACACACTTACTCGTTTATTGATAAAGGGGACTCATAAATGTAAAGAATACCTTTTTATTAATAACATGGTCTTGAACGATGTGTCTATTGCTTGGGCTGACTACAAGAGAGCTTTCGACAGCATTCCACTAAGGCTGGATTGAGAAATCCCCCTAAATCTACAAAATCTCACCAGTCATTCGAAACTCTTTGTCACGTAGCATGAAAAGTTGGAAAAGAACTTTGATTCTTAATGCTCTTCCCCAAGCAAATGCACTAAAAAATGTTCCGAATCCATCATGTCGAATCTGTAACCAACACAATGAATCAATCGACAATCTAGTTTCTGGTTGCCCTATTCTAGCACCAACTGAGCATAAAAATCGCCTCGATAGGTTTGTCCAATTTTTACATTGGGTTGTGTGTAAAGAATTCGGCCTTCTGTATGAAAATAATTGGTGGGAACATAAACCAGCTAAGGTTGTAGAAAATAAAAACACAACTCTTCTCTGGGACTTGAGCATACATACAGACCAAATGATACAGGCAAACAGACCAGAAATTTTCATCAAAAACTAGTCTGACAAAAAGGGCCTTTCTGATTGACATGGCAATACCAGCAGATAATAATACCTCTCTTAAAATCTTTGAAAACTGAGTAAATACAGGATATTTGGGTTGAAATAACAAAAATGTGGCACTTGAAAACCAACACATTACTTGTCGTCGTCGGAGCACTTGGTATGATATCTAATAATACTGAGCTGATGCTCAGGTATTTTCAGATTATATCAGCCAAATTCCTGGTAATCTATCTTTAACTGAAATCCCAAAAAATATTCCCACTAAGACATCACATCTTTCACGAAAAGCGTTATCCATTTTAACTATTGTTCGAGCCAGTGAAACGAGCGAGAACAGCTTACTACAGGACATAAGGGCGAGAAAAATTAGGCTATCAACTCTGAGTTTTGTTGGAAACGGCTGAAGATATCTGAAAGTTTATGAAACAAAATTTGTTCAGAATGGCCAACTTTTTGGGGAAAAATATAAAAAAATAGAAAACTAAAGAGTGTATAACCTGCCATGCTGTTGTGATTTGTGGATTGCAATATTGTTTAGTTTTATTTCTGCATGGTGGCCCAAAGCCCACCTAATATTAATGCACATTTCATAACATAAATTTTTCATTCGATGTGCATTAACATTGGACATCTATTTCCTGGTTGTACGTATATTTCAGATTTTCCTTTTGACGAGGTCAGTAAAGAATTATCATTTTACACGTACAGATTATGCTTCTATTTTTTAAAAATGATACTACTTACCAATTTTAATTACTCTCGAAAAATAGTACCTTTTTTCCCTCATAAAAATTCTTTCTTGCTGTTGCTTGACGTCCCTGGCTGGTGACTTACCACAGCTCGTACATACACATTGCCAAATCATAAAATGTAATTATATTGATAACAATGGAAATAATACTAACAACAATAATAATTGTAATAATAAAGTAATGACATAATGACACATTTTTAATAGTCATCATGCAGTGACTTTTCTGAACAGCTATTTTTTGTGTATGTAAAATGACTGTTTGGGATTTTGTCTTAGTGTATTCTTTCGATTGGTGGGTATTTGCCAAGAGTAACATTCCCTCNTAGTTTTATTTCTGCATGGTGGCCCAAAGCCCACCTAATATTAATGCACATTTCATAACATAAATTTTTCATTCGATGTGCATTAACATTGGACATCTATTTCCTGGTTGTACGTATATTTCAGATTTTCCTTTTGACGAGGTCAGTAAAGAATTATCATTTTACACGTACAGATTATGCTTCTATTTTTTAAAAATGATACTACTTACCAATTTTAATTACTCTCGAAAAATAGTACCTTTTTTCCCTCATAAAAATTCTTTCTTGCTGTTGCTTGACGTCCCTGGCTGGTGACTTACCACAGCTCGTACATACACATTGCCAAATCATAAAATGTAATTATATTGATAACAATGGAAATAATACTAACAACAATAATAATTGTAATAATAAAGTAATGAAATAATGACACATTTTTAATAATCATCATGCAGAGAGTTTTCTGAAAAGCTATTATTTGTGTATGAAAAATGACTGTTTGGGATTTTGTCTGAGTGGATTATTTCGATAGGTGGGAATTTGCCAAGAGAAAAATTCCCTCGACGGTCAGAAAATATCACTATGCTTCTCCCACTCACAGGTTCAAAATAAACTGCATTTTATAATATAGAGTAAACTTCTTCGATTTCAATGCTTGGGATTTAAAATTTCACGGAAAAGAAAACGCCACACATAAATTAGCATTAAATTAAGTTTTTAACGAATCATTGTACTTTGATTTGAAATATTCCTGTCTTGACCAATCAAAATGCAGGTTTGATTTTAATTTATGCATATTGTTTGTCAAGTTTTGTTTCCATGCTGGACTTTTAACGCCTCGTTCCCACAGTCGTCCATTTTGACTCTCGACATCGGGCGTAGGTTGAAATTGCACATGGAGGATAAGTCTCGTCTTTGAGCACGAAATCTTGAAGTTAAATCCTGAACTGAGGCTGATACACTGAAAATAACAACAAACCTCAAAGTGGAGGGAAACTTAAAATTATACCTTTGGCATATCTACTTTCAGGCGACGTTTTTTGACGGATGCAATATACTTCCACCGTTACGTTGTCATTGTTAATTTATGGCGCGCATTTGTCGTTATTGTCAGTATCATCGCATATTGTTCTTCCCATTTCATTTTTAATCATCAATCCTTGGTGCACCTATATACAATATAAGGACAAACACTATCTACTGATTGATTACTTGCTTTTCAGCTTTCTCGATTCGAGGAAAGAAGAAGATTATTCAAAGTCTTTAGGTTAGCATGAGCGGTGGGATTGAGAGTGAAAATCAAAAGGTAAACACGGTGGATGCTCACTCGCACCAAACCCAAAGTGATTCAACTGGCGAGCACTCAAAGGATACTTCTGATATCTTCTGTGGAGAGACGAGAAACTCCGAGGACATGAAAGACATGAGTAATGATGCAGCAGCATTACTTTCATTGCAAGCAGAAGCTGGTACTCCAAAGCTCGCAGGACTCGCAAGCAAAGCACAAGAAAACGTTGATAAAGTTGAAAGTGAAAATACAGTGCCACAACAACCGGAAATTTCCGAAGTATCAGTAGACGAAGAAATGCTCGTTTCAGTACCTGGTTCAACAGTAAATACTATCCCTGTACAGCTAGATGCTACCAGTGGAACACCTGGAAATGAGAATAATACGACTGAGCCAGAAGCCGCACAAGAAATTACCATAGATCAAACCTCGCATATATCTGTCTCTGGTGCTGACACTGCACAGCTTACTCCAGTGCCGGGCCTTCCAGGTGTCAGTTTAATTAGTGCAGATGGGGGCGGAGAAGATGGCAATGCAATTTATTTGCTTGTGACAGGACCAGTCGATGGTGATGGAAGTGGTGCCATTGCAGTAGATGCATTTGCAAATGCCACTTTGCATTCTGTACCAGTTGAAGTTTCGAGTGATGGCACAGTTGTAACTGCAAGTCATACTGGAGTTTCTTCAACGGATCAAGGACAACAACTGAATGACCCTGTTGCTGAAATACTGTCAACGATCACGAGTGTTGCAAGAAGTGCTCAAGTTAATAACGCCTCGCAGGCTACAAGCACAGTAAGTTTGAATTGATTTCCAAAAAAACACCTAGTATTTACTTTTACTTCAAGAAAATACGATGCAGATATTTTTTTACTTTCACCAATATGAATTCAAAGTTACAATATTATACCTATACCTATGTATACATATATGTCTATATCACCCACTTTTTGTCATGTAAAGGCCATGAGACTGCCTTTAAATACCATGACATGAAAATGCTTTAGGCAATGTAAGTGTGACCATGCAGGGTATACCACCATGTTTAAACAGTAGCATGGTGTTCTTTCAAGGTTTTTTCACCCACCATTTATGAAAATGTTAACAGTTGTAGGACCAATTTAAGGAAGGCAATGATCCAGTCTTTTGACTAATGAAAATTGCTGATGAAAGGGAAGCAAAGTAGGGGTTTTTTAAGACTTTGGGTCTTTGTTTTGTGTGATTTCTTGTCATTGTTGATGTGGTATACAAATTAAGATATTTGTGTTTGTAACTTTTAATCCATTTTCAACACAGGCTGGAAACAGTGTCTCATTTCCAACAGCATCAGAAATGTCTCTGGCCCAGGACATACTTGCATTGGCATCAACTGCATTGTCATCATCCTATGCTAGTAATGCAGAAAACAAAGGGGATTCAACTGTTAATGCTTCTGAAGCAGCTGCTAACAGTAACACAACTACCAGTGGTGATCTAAGTGAGGATGAAGTAAAGAAAACTGCTATTGAATTAGAGACACAACACCAAGAAGGTAAAATAGTTTTTGCAGAAAAAAATTCCTATGTATGCAAAGAAACTGGATCTAACTGGTTGTTATAGTTTCTCACTTACCCTGAATTTTTTTTACTGACTGTTTAGATGTATAAATTTTTAAAAAACTGTTAAGTATTAGAAATGCCTCACTGCAAAATTTATTGCCGGTTCAACACAGGCAAGGGCAGTGAATACAATAAAACAATGAGTGCTTGCTGCATTTTTATCACAGTTTCAGTATTAAAGTGAATTTTCCAGATTTACCTACTTGCAAAGAAGCTTGTGGCATACCTCCAAAGTATTTGAAAAAATGCAACATAAATATATCTGGGTTTTTTTTGTTGGTTGTGGCATGTGTGTAATACTTAACTGTCTAAAAATAGGAGTATATATTTATTGTATTTATTGCCCTTTACTTGTTTATCTTATTTTGTTCTGATCTGTTGATCATTTTCTAGCTGGTATCCCAGGAGGCAGGGTTTGTCAGAAAGGCTTGTTGGCCTAGTGATGGAGCTGTATTGGGCTCCCAGACAATAGTGGCTGTAGCAAAGGGGTGTCTTGAAGCATTTGGTGTGTCTGTGGGGGTGAACCAGGGCTCTACATTGAACCCATTGCTCTTCAATCTAGTTATGGAGGAAGCTTCCAGAGAATGCAGTAGAGGAGCACCATGGGACTTGTTATACACAGATGATTCTGCTATAACAGGGGAGACGATGCATGAAACAGAGCAGCAGCTTCACAGGTGGATAGGTGCCTTAGAGTCTCTAGTGAAGAAGTAGATCATGGGTGTGGGCTGAAACAGGTAGCTTACCTATTAAGGTATCAAAGGTTTGTGATGGTTTGGGCATGTGAGGAGACATGAGAGAGGTGTGCTAACAATTGTAAAGGAACTGGGAAGTGGAAGGTAGGCAACCATGTGGTAGACCCAGAAAAACATGGATCAATGCTGTATGAGACAATTTTAAAAATCTGAATATAACAGAAGAGCTCACATTGGACTGTGAGAGGTTGAGGAAAGCCATTGACAATGGACATTTAAGGGATAAGTTAGTAAGTAGCTGGTATCCCAACATGCAAAGAAAGGCAGAGGGCATTTTTGAATATTCCTTATCAAAATGCTGCCCTTTGAAATCAATGTTAAGTTGCTAAAAAAGTTTCATCACCATGATTGGGGTACCTACCAATTTTTGAATATTGGTTCTTAACTTACTTTACAATTGTCGTTAACTTCCTTGATGTCACTGAGAGGGAGCAGTGTAAATTTTGCAATTTAGTACAGTGTAATATATAAGTGAGGCCTTTCAGTACTATCAGAAACTTAGATGCTTGTGATAAGTTTCAAACTTAAAAGTTTTGCATTTTAGTTCTGTTATCACCTGGTCACCACTACTAACTACATTGTAAATGATTTTCTTGTTTAGTTTCTTTTAATAACCTTTAGCTAGAATAGAAGTTGCTATACTTTATACAAAATATATCCATTAAGAAAGTGTAAATGATGCTGAAAATTAATTCCATCTAAACACCATTTTGTTTCTGCTCTTAGAAATGCCATACTTTGATAATACAGATCTTCCTCACTGGGCAAGATATTTAAGAGATTGTCGCCAAGTTGGTGATTGTTACACTGGTTATGTTATGAATGAGATTGAAATGGAAAAGGTCTTGAATATGTATAAAAAAGAAACCCATAGTCTTTTTGCTATAAGACAAACACCATCACCCGTGAGAGAAGATGGAACAGTACGGTTGATGTGGAAGTCTCAGTATGTGCCATATGATGGCATACCTTTTATCAATGTTGGTATGTAAAAGTTCTGTTAATGGTTTTGTTTTAACTTTGTATTTACCTATTATTGGTTGTATTTTGTGTGGAAAATAATGTATATTTTTTGAGCTTTTGTATTTTCTCAGGACAAATTAGTCTGAATGTAAAGACAGAAAAGATAATATAGGAAACTAAATCACAGTTTATACTTAATAACAAGGCCAGGGTAAATAAAGATATGAGAAATTAAAAAATGAGGCTACAGTTGATAATAGTAAATGGCAGATACTATGATTGGTACATACAAATATGTGTATTGGTGTAAATATATAAACATTAAGATTTAGGTCATTAAAATCATATCACAGCTTGTGCTTAAATATCAAGAACCTTTCTCATTTCTGATTATTCATGGAGGAGCCGTGGCTTAATGGTTAGTGCAACTGCACAGGAACCAAGAGTTCCCAGTTCGATTCCCCGAGCTGTCGAGGAGAATTTGGAACTTTACAAGGGGAAAAAAAGCCATTGGTTGGCGTCAGGAAGGGCATCCGGCCAAGAAATTCCTCACTGTCAAATCAAAGTCCCTCTGAAGGGCACTGTCTGAGCTCCAATTGCTGGGGAAAAATGACGTTAAAACTAAAAAAAAATAAAAAAAAAAATGGATGTTTTAAGAAGGACTGAGTGTTTTAGCTTGAGTAGTGACTCCAATACCACTTATATGTTTTTTTCATATTTGCATTAACAATACCTGGGGCACTAATAACAATTGGAAGAAGCTTAACAGTTGTTCCCAATATGTGCATAATCTCCAAAGCTATGATGTTTATCATTCTTCCTTTTTCTGTAACAACTGTTTGCACCCCTACATCATTGATGATAGTCTTTTCAACAGCCATGTCTAGATCTCTTGTCTGGCTTTTGAGATAAGTTTATATCAATCATTTCACAATTGTGAAATCCAATAGTTCCATCAACTGGTCATTTTCAGTCACACTATTGGTGATATTATAACTCTTGTTACCTACACCAAAATGTTGTTGATACAAAAAGTCAGAATTTGAATGCTTTTGCAGTAGTACATCTAATGAGCCAACCCACTTACTATAAACAAGGCAACTGGCCTCAAAGTGAATGAGGTTTTAGGAAGCTGTGAGAGAAAGATTGGGCCAAGTAGGGTACCCCCCCTTCCCAATTTATCTGACCACTCATGCTTGTCTCAAAATTGCACCAAAGTAAATAACTAACTGTATATGGTAATCAAAACATAACATTCATTTACATTATCAACAAAGACCATTTCACCAGTTGCAATTTTGATCATTAATCAAAACATTTTCTGCAGGATCTTTTGGAGTGAGACCTCAAATTATACCTTAAACCACTTTACAACTTTTAACAGTACGGTAAAAAATAAATATATTACTTGTTGAAAAGTTCGTGTGTTTTGGGGGATGAAATTTTGTATACATATTTGCTTTGTTGGACAAATACATTAATTACTATTTTTAGATTTTTGAGGAATGTTTTGAGGGTTTTTACTTCAAAAATTGAATTAAAAATTTCAAAATTATCATTTACTTATTCTTGACAGATTACTTATAGGCAGACATTGTCAAAAGAAATAAATGTCCACTGAAAAGCTATAGAGATTCAAAAGTTCTGTTTTTTATGTAACTTTTGAGCAAGCCCTGTCAAGTCATTGCTCATGACTCACTTGTCAAAATCAAAAATTTCTAATACATCCCAATGGTAACCAGTTTCCACAAAGCTGTTCATTTTCAGCACCTGTTCAGTGTATGAAAAATCGAAATTTAATTCATTCACTATAAGGCCAATCTTGTAACTGTATTAATCAGACAAGAAATTCCAGATATTTTGTGTCATTAACAGATTAATAACCACACATTTTTAATTTTANTCAAAGGCTGGTCAAAGGGTTTCTTGGTCATTTTGGCTGTTTTGGGGGATGAAATTTTGTATACATATTTGCTTTGTTGGACAAATACATTAATTACTATTTTTAGATTTTTGAGGAATGTTTTGAGGGTTTTTACTTCAAAAATTGAATTAAAAATTTCAAAATTATCATTTACTTATTCTTGACAGATTACTTATAGGCAGACATTGTCAAAAGAAATAAATGTCCACTGAAAAGCTATAGAGATTCAAAAGTTCTGTTTTTTATGTAACTTTTGAGCAAGCCCTGTCAAGTCATTGCTCATGACTCACTTGTCAAAATCAAAAATTTCTAATACATCCCAATGGTAACCAGTTTCCACAAAGCTGTTCATTTTCAGCACCTGTTCAGTGTATGAAAAATCGAAATTTAATTCATTCACTATAAGGCCAATCTTGTAACTGTATTAATCAGACAAGAAATTCCAGATATTTTGTGTCATTAACAGATTAATAACCACACATTTTTAATTTTATCACATTATTGGGATTGTGATTGTACAGAAATGCCATAGAATGTTGTGGAATTGATGACCATGATAACAAAGTCAGGCATGTCACATTTTTCTGGTAGAAATTCAATTCAATTTTTTTTTCACAAAATTTTCTTTGAAAAAACAACCACTTAGTATCTGCATAATGCTCCAATCCAATCCAGGACTTTGTTACATCACCTTTATATGGTGTCAATTCCACAGTTATTCTCTTTGTCATTGAAGGCTTCTCAGTCAAAACCTGTTTAACTCCTTCTAATACTGTTTTATATGACTTGGCTTGATCCATTATGTTAATTATGTCTTTTATTTTTAATTTTCCTTGAGTCAATATAGTCAATATTTTACTGTGACAAAGTACACCACTGAACTCATGACATTTGTTCAACACCTTGAAAATTCTCAGTTCAATTTTTCCAAAAAGCCCTTATCCTGATGGATGGTTGTTACCTGGTACTTAAATTGCTGGCATTTTGGCAGGGGTTCCAATGCTCCCAAACAGTGTTTCCTCATGAGGATGTCCCCTGTTTCTCATCATCATCATCATCATCATATTCGGTTTAACATCCGTTTTTCATGCTAGCATGTGTTGGACACTTTCTTGAAATTGACTTCCAAGTTATCCTATCCTTCACCAGGTCTCTGCTGACAACTTTTTGTTTGAGATCCATCCTTATCACTTCCTCCCATGTTTTCTTTGGTCTTCCTCTGCCAGTGGTTCCTGTCACTTTGATTGTTCTGCATCTACTTGCTCAAGCATTCTTGTCCATTCTCTCCACATGACCAAACTGTTTCTCCTGCTGAAAATAGATTCCCTGTCTTTGCTTGGCTTAGTTTGACCCCTACACTCGCCATTCTTTCTCTCCATTCCAGCTGGTTCTTATTACTATCACATGACAACAAATCATTGGCATGCCCTCATCAATGCCTTTTGTTATGTCACAATGATAATGAAGAGTAATGTGTACGTCACTGACCCTGGATAGTCCAACATCTATTTTCATGCTGTCTGTATTTCCAGAGGTTATTTTTGCTTGGGCTACACAGTCTTCATACATATCCTTGATTGTATCAATAAGCATTTCTTGTACATTCTTCTTTCTTAGACAGTACCAAATCAACTCTCACAGGATGTTGTCAAGGTCCACAACCTGCATGCTTAGTTCTCTATTTTGGTGGGACCTGTCCAATATTAGTTCCTGGATCAGGAGAAGTGTAGAGCTCTTCTGTAGAGTTTTTGGTGTTATAAGGTGTGTTAATGTATTGCCATCATCTATCTTTGATGACCTTGCCTTAGCACAATATCTAAACACTACGCTTTTGACAAATGATAGTTTGTTTATGTCCTCAGATCTCCTCTTCATGGTTTTTGCCATTTAATGGGTTATCATAGGGCCATTTGTCTCTTCTTTTTTATAAAGATCTTTCTAGGCTGCCCTTTTAGCTAGTGTACTCTTTCACTTAGAAACCTTATTCTTTCCTTTGTGCATTTTTATATACCCTAGCCTCATCTCTTCTAGGTAGTTTGCATGTTTCCTTTTCCAAGGCTTCTTTGGCTACTTCCAAGGTGTAGACTCTCCTAGTACCTTTGTACTTCTGTCATCCAAGGATATGTCTCCTGCCAGTTGCAGTTGTTCTTTATCTTGTCCAGCTTCTTAATCAGTTTTGGCACCAGTTCTTGTCTCTATTTCTTTTCTTCCATTTTCTTTCCTCAACCACAGAGTTTATCACAATTAGTTTAAGTTGTCTTGGTACATATTCACCTGGTGTTTTCCTGCAGTCACTCACCATCTTCAGACTCTCCCATTTTACCAAGACATAATTACAGTCAGGTTTGGTATGTTTGGGCATTGCTTTTACTAAAGAATGTATTTATGAGAGCAAGATCACATTGTCTTGAAAAGTATGAAGCTTCAACCTTCTTACTGATGTTTTACCTTGTTTTGCTATCATGGCACTTCTCAGATCCTTCTCTGTTCAGACTGGACCATCTAGCAAAAATGGGCTCCTTCATGGCAAGAATACAATGAGCGCTTGCTCCAAATTTGGCCCTGTATCCACCTTTCTCATTCAGCACAATTTCATTAACCTCCAGACACAATGTTTTAGACCTGCTATTTGATCACACCTATTATTATCTTACCACTCCTTTTGCAGACAGATTTCCACACCATTCCTTGGCTTTGCTCTTCCACTGTATTGCAGTTTGACACCATCACATATGCTTATTACCTCTGGATTTCCTACCTGACTTTTCTTATTTTTTGTAGACATAGGATGCCAGTGTTGCACCTCTTCATCCTATCCATCATCTCTCTGCACTTTACTGTCAGTGTTCCAATGTTAAGGGTTGCTCTTCAGATCTTCATTAGCCTCATTCACATCTCACAACATCAAAACTAGTATTCCACTGTACATTACTAAAGACAGGGGGTGCCCTGGCATGATCTGAATGCCTCTGATGATCAAACATAGAGATTGTAGCTGAGTTTTTACCAGCTGGATGCCACTTCATGCTGAACCCTTTGTTTTGACCTGGGCTTTTAACTAGCTAAGACTTGTACTTCCCAGAGGACATTTTGAACATGGAAATTTTGAAGGTTTTTTTATTACCTATATTTCACTTTTTGAAACCATTTGTGGTGCACAATATATATATATATATATATATATATATGACTTTGGAAATTTTTTATATTGATTTATTGTATGTTCTGTACCAGGTAATAGATATAATCAATACTGTGTTCTAGAACTTTTTAAGATACGAAGGCTTGCCTGAAAAGCATGATTGCTAGTAAAGTTTCTCTTGGTATTTAATGATTATAATTTACCTTCAAATTTTATACTAATTATTTACTAACTACTTTATATTTCTCAATTCCTTATTAAGGCCGACGTGCTACTGTCATGGAATGTGAGCATGGCCCACGGAAAAAAGCAAATGCTGTTAAAAGAGCAATCAATGCCAGTTCAGATGAACTCATGAAAAAAGTCCCCAACCTGACTTGCCCAGCAAGAGTCTTCATTAAAAAAGTGAGAAAATTTCCCGAATATAAAGTTGAGTCAGAGATTGATGCCAAGTTGATGAGACAACTGCAGGAACAGGCATTAAAACAGTTGCGTGAAGGTGGAAGGCTGAGTAATGGAGAAATAAGGTAGGTGTGTTTTTAGTAATCAAAGATGTATATGGGACTGCAAGTATTAAAGGCATGTGACGTTGCTTTCTGCACATATGTGTTCAAAATACTGTCGTTAGTGAAATTCGAATAGGTTAGTGCAGATAACCTGTACTAATTGTTAAAAAGTAAATATACGTGCAGACAATACTTCCCTTTTATTACAATTGTTATAGTTGTAACTAGTGGTTGATCTGTCTTACAAATAATAGATCAAAATCAGATCAAAAGAGTGATTAAAAACATGATTTTAAACAACTGTTTAATCTACTATTAGGACTGCATAATCATGTAGTAGGGATTAGTAATTGGTAAGCTGAAGCACCCGAAGAACAATTTTCCCATTTCATATATGATAATACAATAGACTTTGTTAAAAATTTGAACACCAACATGCCCTTGATTCATTATATACCCCAAGTGAAAGGCTTCTGTTTAGAAGAAACATATACAGTTTTTTCACACTTTCCTTTTAGGAGGAATACGTTAAGCTACGTCTTAAATTACCTAAAAAATGATGGAAGTATTATGATGATTGGTTTTGAGTTGCAATTCCTTGCCCCCGGAAACCTCCAAGATCTTGAAACGTAGGGTCTTATGATCCTCTTGGGATCTGAAACCTGTTAGTTGGTATAGAGAAAAATATTAGGTCCCAAATTCACAAACTTTGAAGATGAACAGTCGATGATATTTGGGTAAGGCCAACATTTTTCTGAACTAGTTAATAGTAAATAAGATTACCACATTCACATTGATTCAGTAATGTACATAGCATTTTTTAGAGGTTTTCACATTTTGTTTGTTTAGGGTTTTTTGTTTTTGTTTAAGGGGTTTNGTATTATGATGATTGGTTTTGAGTTGCAATTCCTTGCCCCCGGAAACCTCCAAGATCTTGAAACGTAGGGTCTTATGATCCTCTTGGGATCTGAAACCTGTTAGTTGGTATAGAGAAAAATATTAGGTCCCAAATTCACAAACTTTGAAGATGAACAGTCGATGATATTTGGGTAAGGCCAACATTTTTCTGAACTAGTTAATAGTAAATAAGATTACCACATTCACATTGATTCAGTAATGTACATAGCATTTTTTAGAGGTTTTCACATTTTGTTTGTTGAGGGTTTTTTGTTTTTGTTTAAGGGGTTTTTCTTATTGTATCTGCCCAAACACAATTAGTCATTACCGTTTTACCACCCACACAAAGTAAAAAACACTTAAATTTTTAATTAATATGAAAACTGTCATTTTTTAAAGATTCTACATGCAACTCCCACTTCCATCTTCACATCACTACCATGCTGTTGCTGGTCAAGAAGCTCCTGTGGAAGCAGTTATTGATCAAGAAAAATATCATGTTGACCCTCAGGTAGTCGCAAAAATAACAGAAGTGGTAAGACAAGGGTATAATGGTGCTTTCTTGGTACGCCAGATCGCTCGGGACTACGTTGAAAAGGAGCTTTTCAGTTATGGCGAGGCAAAACCACCTCGTCATGACAAGTCATACTTTCCACCAATGATCGAAATCCAGAATATTATTCAGTCTGTACAGGCAGAAATGGCTGCTGGAACTCTTAAGCCGTTACCACCAGTAAGTTTCCTTCTTTGGTTGAATCAGTTTACGATGTCATTGTTATTATTGTTCCCTTTCTTCTTTTTCTTCTTCCTCTGCTTCTTCATCTAATTATTAGTATCTTTACTATTTTCTTATAGTCTATATATTATAGTCATCATAATTATTACCCACCAAAGTACCTGTAATGTTTTTTCTATCACTATTCTTTGTAAAGAATATAGTAGTATTCCATATATTTTATTTCTATTGGATCGATTTTTAGGGGTTTTTTGCCAGTCAGTTAAGCAAAAGAATTTTGCTGTACCATGCATTTCATATGAGCTTCTATCGATTAATGTGAATAGGTGACATCAACTGTTTTGTGGATAGGTTAAATAGCACTTAGTAGTAAGCACTATTACTACTCTCTTTTCATTATCTAAATACTAGTGCATTTATATATGGCAGGAAATTATAGTAAAGGAAAGAACGAAGAACATCAAAAGCTTATAAAAGAATAGCAAGAGGTAACGGAGGCCAAATCTTCAAAGTCAGTGTACAAAATCAAAAGTGATGGTAGCATAGGAACTATGAAAAAAGGCAATGAATATATTTGGTGCCAGGTATAATCAGTGAAAGCAACTAAAGAATTTCCAATACTGAGGTTCCATGGTAGCCGACACAGGGGAAGAAAAACATGGTCACTAGAAAGTAATAAGAAAATGTGATGATGAGAACAGAGATCAGAGACTGATAATTATCAGTCTCTGATCTTCTTAAATTATAATTTAAGAAGTTTGAGGGTGTTGGGGCAGCTTGGAAAAACTCAAGTTTTTAAAACTTTCTATCTCAAGGTAACACAGAGTTCGTGAAAAAAATAATGCAACCCGTCTGAATGGTTTAAAAGAACCAAGGGCAGAGAAACAGCGTGCCAATAACTGAGTTTCAAAAGATTTGGAATCAAGAGGAGTTAAGAAAGAGGATGCAGATAATAGAAGGGTTAACTCAGTGAGGTCGGAGACAACATTCATGAAAAGCAGTAGTTATTGATTAGAAAAAAAGCGTTACTTGTTGCCTTTTTATTGGAAGAATTTGTATCTTTAATTAAAGGCGTGTAAAAATTTTTTTCACACATCTTTTAGAGCACACTTCTACGTCATTAATGCACACAACCATGTCTGCCCTTAGAATTTTGTTTCATAGTGAAGTTGCGCTTCCTAGGTTTAGCAGTTTAAAAACATGACTTTTATAAGCCATTGGTCAGTACTATATGGTTTTGTTTTTTGGGGTTTTTTGCATAGCCTGCAACTCCACCACTTTCAAACAAGCCCAAGAAAAGAAAATCAATGATGAAAGGATCAGATGATGGAGACAGCAATGATGGTATCGGTTTTAAAAAGGCTAAAAATGTGGAAGGAGAAAATGATAAAAAATATGGTTCTGAAGTTGGAGGTATTTAAAAGTCTAAATACAATTACTTTTGTGTTCTTTTTTTGTTATTGATGGTTTTTTGCAAGCTCTGGTTTACTTTACTGATCATCATCACGAAAATAGCATTTTCGTGATGATGATTGGCATTGTGTATTTTCATGTACTATTTTCGTGATGATGATTGATACTGAGTATTGTGTCTGTACTCTTCTGTAGACTGCACATCACTAAAGTAGTTTCATGTTTAGGCAACAATTTTGAGTGTGAAGATTTGATAGATTAAGAGTGTAGACATTGCGACACGTTCTTAAGTAAATAATAAGTAAACAAAATTGAAAGTAAATAAGACTAACTTTGTGTCAAACTCCTAAAAACGATTTGGCAATTTGTTTTCACCATTCACCTCGACTCATCCCACGTGCACATTATCTTCTTTTGATGTTTAACTGTATTCCTTAGTTGGTGCAGCTGGGTAATAATCAAGAGTACTAGGCTTAAGAAGAAAAACCCCCACGGCTTTTTTCTGTTTGGATCTGACTTTTCAAAGTTTAAGAGTGTGCAAATAAAAGTGCGGGAAATGGGAATTTACACATAATTTGTAGAAGTGATTATTTAAACAATACTTCCCTCTGTATAATTTTGTTTGATTTAAGCCACTTTCTACCCTTATCGTTACTTCTCTTTTTTTTTCTAAATACATTTTCAAAGTCCCACAATTAAGTGCAGTTTTACAATCTTTCTCTTCTGGAGATGTGATAACCCTGCTTGGGATGGGAAGTCATACTAATTAGAAAGACTGGTAAAGAGTTTCAAAATTAACAAACAGGTTAAGTTAGCAGAGCAGATGATTGTAGAAGATGGTTTTAAAGCTGTTTAATTCATCAGACATTCACCTCTTATTTTTCTTTGTATATTTCACAATTTCGCATTTTTAATATAATTTCTGATTTTTTACTTAGAGGCTTCGATATCGCTAGAATCTCAGGGAGATACAACTGGTCACCCCAACACAGTCTCATTGACTTTACCAAAAAGTCAGCTCGAAAATTTGTCAGTATCAAACCTAACATTTGACCAACTGCAACAACTCGCTAAAATTGGGTTGCTAGCCCTGAATAATACTGCATTTGGTGGCTCCCCGGTATCCATGGCAACAGGTGAGATGGAACAATCAGACGAAGTTACTATGACCACTGGTGATATTCAACCAACAGAAGGTGTGGCGGTTGAAGAGGAACGGTCCCTGATACCAAATACAGATGAAAATGACCAAAAAGAACCATCGAATTTCAAGGATGAGGAACAAACTGTGTCAAGTGAAGCAGCAACGGAGGTAGCAGCCTCACTTGTTACGTCATAATTCACTTGATCTAAAGCGACGAAGTGTATAGTCTTTAAATTATGTTCAAGGTCGTATACCGAGACAAGTTTAAGGAAAATCGGTGATAAATCGCGTTTTGATATAACGTAACTAGCAAAATTACTAACTGAAACGTTGCTGCATGTTAATGCTCACAGTAAATTCCTTTAGAAACACAAGGAAAAAACTTGCCTGAGGTTATTTCTAATGTTTTTTTCCATTGTCTATTTATGACAATTTCCACTCCTACATTGATTCTATTATTTACTTGGAGTTTTTTTAAGTAACTTCATCTTTGTACACCGCTTCAAAGATTTTTCACTTGCTTTTTTTCCTTGTTTGATCCCAAGGCTTTAAGGTAGTTTATCTTCAAATTTTACGCACTAAAATAACAGGGGAATTAGTCGTCATGCACGACACTCTGGAAACGTAAAGTAGCTACGTTACTACATACAAACATAATGGGTATTTTACATTCTACTTCTACCGTATGCACTGGATTAAACAAAGATAACTTGTATGTAGTTTTATTTAGTCATTTGCATATATATATATATGCATAAACGATAAATTTTGGAGGGCAATGAAGTGATAGTGGCATTTCTAAATTAGTGTTTACTTTCATCAGACGACAGCTTGACCATCCTAATACGTGAAATAATGAAAATTTTCGTCGTAATTAGATGAGTTGGAGGATACATTTGGGTTTAAGTCGTACTTTTTTCTTTTAGCAAAAGATATTTGGGACTTGTGATCCCAAAATTAGCTTCCTGGACTAACGAAGTTTTCAAAAAGCATATTAGATTTTGGTTAGCGTTTTTGTGATTAGCTTTCCATGCATGTATCCTCCCCTCTCCCGCGCATCCCATACACACTTCTTGCATTTGGTTGTTAATCGTTCATCATTTCGTTATAAATCATTGGCACTAAGTCGATGTAGTTGCAAAGCACATTTTTAGTCTGGTTCAAGGAAATATTTGCTGGAATTGTTCCCTTCGAAAATGTGGAATTTAAATGCCCATAAATGAAAATGGCCCTTTCTTTCGTCCTTTACATTTATATTTTTAGAGTACTTCTGTAATGCCTGAAAAGACATTTAAGTGGTATTGTATTGTTAGCTGCTGTTTTTATTAGGTTTTAAAGTTGTTTTCTTATTGTCGATCCTTTGATGGAGGGTTTGAATAATTTCAGTTGTCTGGCTAACAGCCGAAAACAGGATTTACACCGTTACCTAAAACAGTTAATGTTCCCAAGCTTCTGTAAATATTATATCGTTTTCCAGAATATCTCGGCTCCTTCTGGCACCCCTTGCTCTGTGTAGTATAAGATGATTAGACTTTCTGTATCGCAAGTTATTTGGCAATAGGTATTTAAGAAAACAGTAACGGTTGGTAAGTATTTGCTTAGACATAGCATTTTTTATCAATTTCTTTGTCATTTTCAGGCAATTATAGGACATGTGAAACTGATATCTATTAAACTTCCCAATTTATTTTCTTGCAGAACGGTGTTGATGCCGTTTATGTTATGGTATTTTGAGGTAAGATTATGCGACAATTTGAAATGTTTCTATGGTTATACGCCATTTGTGCCCAAACGAATTTTCAAAATATAAGGATTGTAAAATATACAAAACATATAACAGCAAACATTTGTAGATTTTCTTGACTTTCTTGTTACCCTCACCCAAACCATTTCAAGTACAAGAAGCCATGAGGTATCTTATGCCTTCTGTCTTCTCCGACTGTTTATTTTGGAGAACGTATTTTTATGTGAAATACAAGAAAAGCTCAGTCAAAAATAATTAGTCAGACCATTTTTTAGAAAGCTTTTAATTCTGTTGATATGAAGAGTAAAGTTCTCGAAACAATTAATGTCTTCGTGCATATTAATGCCTAATATTAGCTTCTAAGTTGCATTTCTGTTACAAGAAGTTTTTATTTGACGTCAAATAAGAATGTCCATCCATTTAAATCATCCTGTTTTATGCTTGATCAGGTTGAAAAATGAATCTTGCATCGATCCTTTACCTTCACAGAGCTAGTTCGTTCCGTTCGTTCTCGTGTCTCGGCTACAGCGTTTCTGCCCTACAGCGGGCACATGATATTGCCGTTTTATGAGAGATTTGCATCTACCAGAACCAGTACGTAGCCGATTTAGATTGCGTCACGTTGACCAGTCAAGATCGTGGCCAGTAGCAAGTTCTTTGGGTACTACACCTCTGTTCTCAAAAGCTGTTTGATGATTCATCTCATAATGCCTTTTACATGGTTTCTCATTGAGATTGAAAAGATGAGATATTTTCATCTGGTATGGACAGAAAGCTATGTCTTGATTTACGTCAAGTTAGAGGTGGATCACGGGTATGCAACGGGTGACGCTCATTGGTGATTTGTATTAATCGTTCACGATAACAGGCGGATGTTTTCTCGTGTGGTGGGGCTATGCCTGACAGAGCATACAGAGTATGGACTGGAGTGGATCGTATTATTCCTGTAATTATTCTACAAGTGTTACTGAGTGCAGTACCCACTTGCTTAGCATGTGTTGACCTTAACATTGGAGCAGTGTGATTTAAAAGAGAGTCTTAAATCGAGAGTGACGCCCAAATATTTAGGCTGTGGATGGTGCTCTGGTAGTTGTTGATTCCATGTAATATTGAGAGTGCGCTTTTCCTCTTGATTTTTCAGGTGAAAAGCACAAACATGGGTTTTAGCTGAGTATGGTTTTAAGTCGTTGGACTCGTAATAAGCAGTGAGCTGATTCAGGGCGTTCTCGAGGGTGTTTTCTTTCTCAGTGAAGGGCCGCTGTTGAGTTGTTACACAGGTGTCATCTGCATAGATCAAATGCCTGCATCCACTTGGTAATGGTAAATCATTTCTGTAGATGTTAAAGAGGAGAGGTGATAAAACACTTCCTTGTGGTAGGCCATCACGTTGTGTGCGTCATCTGCTTCTCTTACCATTAAGTTCAATGAAGAACCGTCTATTTTCCAGGATACTTATCACTGGTCCACATCATTTGTGATGGTCAATATTTTGTGTATGAGTCGCTGATGTTGTACTGTATCGTATGGTGCTGTTAAATCGACAGATGTTGCTCCGATAACGAGTTTTTCTTGGTAACCATCTTCAGTATGCTGCGTCAGGTTCGTGAGTTGTGTTAAGCACGAACGTCCTGGGCGAAAGCTGGCCTATTCTTGGATGAGTTTCTCATCGACGGTGGTGCTAATCCATCCAAGCATTATACGTTCAAATGGTTTCCATGTAATACTTAGTAGGGAGATTGGTCAAAAGTTTGGGGGTGTATGGATCTTTTCCCGGTTTGAGGAGAGCAATGATTTTCGATCACCTCTATTGTTGAGGGATTCGCTTGCAGTCACAGTCTTGGAATAGGTCCACCAGCCTCCTTTAGTAGTGGGGTCGATATGGTTTAAAAAGCTCTGCGGCTGCTTTGCCATTCTTCAGTAATTTCAAAGCCTCCTCCAGTTCATCCTAATTGAATGGGTTGGTGAGAGCTCCATCTAAGTTGGTACTGGATGGGATTTTGTGTCTCTGATAATACTGGTCAACACGATTTTTCTAGCGAAAGGTTTTCAAACGAATTCTAACTAAATTTGGGCTGCTGGTTACGAATATGAACTCGGTTTTTGTCTATCACAGGATTTCGAGCTATGCAATTTTTGATGAAAATTACTCGTCAACCTATACTTATATCAAAGGTTTCATAATAAAAACGTGATTTTTTGTACTACATTTTGTATATTAATAATCAAGGAATAAATATTACTTAGTCGATGTACAGCAATCCAAATAGAATAACAGAAAAAAATAGAAAATATAAAAATACATACTTATATATATATATATATAAATCGAGTATAGTATACAAAATAACGACAAATTTAGCAGTTACTACTAGTTTCATGTTTTCTTAAGAATCTTCAAACTGCAATGAATTACTACAAAATTTCGTGTATTATAAAGATGCATTGTAATTATGGTACACTCAAGAGAATAAAGTATTCATTTATATTTTATAAATGAATACTTAATAATTAATACATAAAGTTACAAACCGTAATACATACTCAGGCAAACAATGGCTATGCACGAGGTCTATTACATACTGCTCACTGACAAACAATGTTGCATCCCCCTCGTGGGAGTGTGTAAAAATGTTCAAAGCATAATAGGCGTTATGCATACGGGGTCTACTTGACATTACCGATAAAATATTTATTACGGTGGCGACATTTACTAATCAGTTCGTTGCGTTTATTCAAAAGCTGCTCTGAGTCTGATTTTATTATGCATATTTTTTCGCATAAGCACAAGCCACAACGTCTAGTACCACAAACATAGGGGAATGTTTTAACAGCTATCGACCAATTGATTTTAAACGGTGCTTTATCGTCCTTTAGTTTCCATA
>RDPX01000336.1:549386-576497 GCA_003991215.1 Morbakka virulenta
ATTGATCGGGATTTCAGAATCTTTGACATACGCACAAACACCTCCTTTGCCATAGCTACTCTTCTCTTTACTTCCGTTACACTTCTGCCGTCTGAATTAAGCATGCTTCCAAGGTAGTTGAACTTATTCACCTGCTGTATCCTTTCATTATCGATTAACAAAGGGCATTCGACTTGCTGCTGTTTCTTGCTGATCGCCATGCAAAAGGTCTTCTTTTGATTAATGCTTAGTCCTTTTCTTGAGCTCTCTTCCTTCACCATATCCAAGAGCTTTTGTAACTTCTGAGGAGAGTTTGCAATGAGTGTCGTATCGTCAGCGTATCTGATATTATTCATGTTATATCCTCCTATAGAAAAACCGCTTTCCTCTTCAATTGTTCTCACTATTTGTTCGCTATATAAATTAAAAAGGTCTGGAGATAGAACGCAGCCCTGTCTAACTCCTCTTTTGATGTTGCTGTATCTTCCAACCTGTTCTTGATCTTAACTCCAGCCGTTTGTTAACTACTACACTCCAATATTGTTTATGTGGAATTTCCGTGGCCAGAGTTTTTCCTTTTAAATAGGGGCGCTTACTTATTTTGTCTCGATGTGTCTCTTGTACGCAAACGATATCATAACTTGCCGATATTTGGGCCAGTATTTCGGCTTTCCAGTCAGCAAATCCTTCGATATTAAAGAAGAGTATGGAGCACGCTGGTTCTGAAAATAAGCCATAGTTTTGATGAGGTGCTGTTGCTAGGAGCGTAGTCATGATGTTGAAATATATCGTTGTTGTTCGAGTGGTTGACACAATCAGCAAGCTGTTCGGCTTTGCAGAGGACACCGCGTGTAGGTTTGTGTTTTTGTTCTCCACAAAGCTAGTGGTCATACAGTGATACAAATAGATATTCCATCTAATAGACTCACTTATTATGTCACGTTTCATTATTGACAGATGCTATCTTGCTGGATTTACTTTTCATAGCAGCCTCGTTTTTACCCTTTATTTTTCCAACTGGCGTTTTCCTGTTGGAAATAATGGCGTCTCTTGGTATCACAATGAAGATATCTTAAAACGAATAGGAATTGCTAGAGGTATGCTTAACACATTTGATAAAGTTCTCTGCACGAACTTTGTCTTTCTCTTAAATTATTTTGAATTGTCATGCATAATACACAAATATATAAAATTAATTTCAAGTCTTGGAGATTTCGACCTACAAAGGAACGCATGGAAGGGTAAGATTAAGAAAGAAGGTGCTTTAACCAGAATAAGGAATAGTAAGAAGTTAGATAAATCAATCCAAATTAGAAGATAAAGTATGCTGGTCGTCTTATGATATAGCATAAATCTAATTTTTTAGTTCACCCTCTATCTTTAATATTTCAGTTCAACACCCTATTTAGTTCCCCAGAATGCTAAAAAGACTTCATCCCCAGAAATGTATTTTTTTAATGAATTCTGACCTTTACCAACTGTCGAAGCTCGTTTCAACAAGTCTCTGCATTCGGAAAATGAACTATTGTAATTAATTGAATCAAAATCAGCACAGCTTTCTTAATGTAAGGATTTTTCATTCTCTGCTCATTCCGCTTATTTCAAATCAACAGCAAACTAGCTTTTGAAAGTAAGGCAATAGTACCTTGATAAACAACGTGGTGAGTGAAGGGTATCAAATAGTCACATGACAAACAATTTGATTATTAATTCTGTTTTGATTATTGCTTTAATTATGAATTCTTAAGCGGACCGTACTAGTATTTACTGTGCACAAGAAAGTTACCTGGAAACCATGCAAAGTACTCAAGAAATTCTAACACATTACTAACCCATTACACTGCCCTGCATGGATGCATTAGAAGTAGAATGCAGTTTATATACTTGTTTTTTGAGATAAGACTTAAAAGACAAATTCCCAATAAAGCAAAAAGAAGGGTAAGCCTATTTATTAACAACAAAATTTGAGAGTGGAAAACATTTTCAAAAACTGACTGAAAAAAGACAAAATATGGGGGAAAACTGTCTAAGAAAAGCCATTCTAAAGAAAAAGTTGACGTAATTAAGGAACAGGCCCTTTTATCATCCTCTTTTCTGATTTTTCAAAGCAACTGTTTTGATAAGGTTATTCTAATACATAAAAAATTTTCTTATCTAGTAATTGTTATAACAATTTATCTACGAAAGTCTGTCATCTTGATTTCTTCAACTTCAATAATGAGACTCAATTTCTGATTTCATTTCGAGAGGATAAAATATTAATGTGGATCTTGTATTACCTTCAATCCAGTTTATGTACTATATGGTTTTGAAGCGCGCTTTCTCTCTATTATAAGCTTAACGTACGTTTGAGCTCTCAAGGCGTTAAAGTACACCCTGAGAAAATGTAATGGTGTATCAATTGTGTTAGGGTTTTTTGTATGTTCTACGAGAAAGTCAGTGTCATTTTTCTACTGAGTTCNAACTGTTTTGATAAGGTTATTCTAATACATAAAAAATGTTCTTATCTAGTAATTGTTAGAACAATTTATCTACGAAAGTCTGTCATCTTGATTTCTTCAACTTCAATAATGAGACTCAATTTCTGATTTCATTTCGAGAGGATAAAATATTAATGTGGATCTTGTATTACCTTCAATCCAGTTTATGTACTATATGGTTTTGAAGCGCGCTTTCTCTCTATTATAAGCTTAACGTACGTTCGAGCTCTCAAGGCGTTAAAGTACACCCTGAGAAAATGTAATGGTGTATCAATTGTGTATCAAGTGTCATTTTTCTACTGAGTTCATGAATGCGGTGAAATACAAACCTATGGAACTATCGAAAACCTAGAAGTTAAAAATGTAAATGGGATCAGGTTGCTAGCGTTGGTGCTGCTTCAAAACACTCTTGAAACAAAGATAGAAAAGAAATTCTCCTCGTGTTCTAGTCTGGAGGACCTAATGACGAAGAAAAAAGGATCCACAACAAAGAATGGAATAAAAAAGCACTCTCAATTTCTAAATAATCTAAAATACAAACAGAAAACAAGGATTGGTAGCATAGACCAAAAACTTCAACACAGATGAATTGGGTTTATGAGATCCCGTTTTCTCCTACCAGAGCAGGAAACTTAACACCACTATCGACAACTAACAACCTAAACATCATCGGTTGTTCAGAGCCTAAACATCGCGATTAATTTTATTTCAAATTAAGCAAGTAGTCAGAATAGAATTACACAAATAAACCAGTGTTTTTTGAATTAGAAAAACATAAAGACCATTGAAGATCAACACAAAGACGATGAAAACTGGAAATGAATAATTTTTAATACTATTAAGTCGGAAAGAAATCTGCCCTTTATTAATTGGGGGACGGGGTGCGCCAAGGAATTCAAAGTGGTCCGCTCAAATTGACAGGGAGACCTTGGCAATCAAATAATGACACAAGTGTTTGCAATTATTCTTATGACATTTTTAATTATAACAAACAGAAATGAATGAAAGCATAACAATATTATTTGATATCTATTTATTCACATAGCAGGCTGTCTCAATATGAAAATAAACGTAGTCAACCCCGAATAATTTGATTACTTAAAAATTATGTATTTACCTTTAAAACATTTGATTTATTCTTGGTGAGATGTAAATACCATATTGAAAGAAACCTAAAGAAAACATCGCAACATAACGATGTATAAATGTATAAGCTATGAAAATTTACCAAACAAATGAAGGCTACAATCGGATTTAGATGCAAGTTCATTTGCAATTTTATTTATATCCAACAAACCAGTAGTTGGTTTATGGACGTGAAATATTGTATAAGGGTTCAAACCTCCAGCTACTATGTTTGATCGTTGCCATGCTTTAACTCTTCTCGCTATAGAAAATAATCTTTCTACAGTTGCCGTTGTTGCAGAGTTTACCTGTATCAATCTAAGTATTTTGATCCTTAAGGGGATTAACAATAATTTTCTTTAAAATAAAAAACTTGGGGTTGCACCATATACACTTAACGATGAAAGGCAATATTAAAAACAACGTTGTATTCATTACTAAACGTTTGTGTCTCTAAATAAACCGAAGCCTATTCTACCGTCATTGACGAATTAAAAGATGGTAGAATAAGGTTTTTCTTTATTTAGCCGGCGGACAGCCAAATAATAAAAACCCTATTAAACCGTCAATGACTATTTTGTACTGAATGTTGTCTGGCAGAATACGTGAGACCCTGTTTAACCATCAATAAACCCGTCCAGCATTAAAACTGCCTGGCTCGGAATGAAACACACATCTTCAGCTTAGCAAAATACCACAGTTCTTTTTTATTTCAGGTGTGTCATAAAGTGAAACCCAGTCTTTCTGTCAAGAATGTATAGTTGTTAGTGTGCATATGGTTATTCAATTTTGCGGATTTCAAGTTGGCCTCGAGTCCTGAATGTTCTCCCTTTATCAATAAAATTATTATGCATTGCTATCATTTTAGCGGCGCACATCTATGTAGACTGTTATTAGAAAGAAAACTACTGCAAATTGTGATATTTCAATTTGCCATGCATTGTCATAATGAAGAAGCACATATCATCAGACATCGACCGGTGACAGTGCTGTATCAACAACACAAAACTCGGAGGTTATTTTGCAAATGTTATGACAGTACAATCTCTTCCTCAAATAGCCGCTCAATCTGGGGATTGTGGGGGTGGCACAGTACTGTTGCTAATCGTACTTGAGTCTGTATATATGCACTTTTGCTATGTAGATGAAAGCCTACTATCATGTTGTAGGAGTGACGGTCATTTGTATTATTGAGCTTTTAAAAGGATTTCCATTAAGGTATAGTATTCGCCCTCGAAATATTTCAAAACAACTTTGAGGATTCGTGTTCCTCTTGTAGCACTATTGCACATAATATTTGGCTTGTGTATGTGCACTTTCATTACAAACGTTCCAGTAAAATATCATGAGCAGCAGTGCTTTAACAGCAACACATTCCTTAATATTTTTTAGAGCTATCTCAAGGATAAATGCTATACCTTAAAGACCCATGTTGACCGGCGCAACATGTCTAAAAACTAATCGCATTATTTCTGGGGTTGTCACCACTATTGCTCACGATATTTGGTGTACATACGTACATTTGTTATTAACATGTGTGCAAAATATCCAAGAAGCATAGTCCTGTAAAAGCGACACAATCCTAATGTTCTTTTCTATGTGCACGTAGCATGTAGTATCTCCATGTCAGACTAAGCTTCCCCGGGATTTGTCTTTACAAAGCACGAGCTTCTACTGTTTCTGTGCTTTAACCATATTTACTAAAGCTTTTGGTCCTTTCACTTTTAAAATTCGAGCCTGAGATAGCTCAAAATAATGTCGTGTTGCTCTTACAACACCTTAGCTTACAATACTCGGCTTGCATGCCAGTGCACTTTTATTATAGACACGCAAGCACAATATGAACAACATTGCTGTAAGAGTCACACAATTCTCCTTCAATCCTTGATTTAATTTTTAGCTATCTACGGACGATTGCTGTACATTAATACATTTCACTGTAATCTAGCATATAATTGTTCCGACGTAAATAAGGGATATAAGAGTGGGTAGCAGTAGGTCTAGAAAAGAGAGCAAATGCATAGAAACACAAAGCGTAGATAGATTCATTGTAATTATTTATTACATCTGACAAAACCATCAAGAAAGGAAATAGATTTCCACGAAGAAATCTCAGGCAAATAAAAAAATCCAAAAAAAAATCACCCAGCTAAAAAAGAAGTGTCTAAAGAAGATAGTGTCTATTTAGCCGGCCACCCGGCTAAATAGACACTTATCTTGTTTTTTACTTCCAACAGAAAAACCAAAAAATATTCTTCTGATGTTTCCAGCCCTTTCACAAAAAAATAGATATACCTGCAATTTTCACAACTTAATTTCCTTGTTCTGATCTGCTGTCATCTTTTTAAAACTAAAAAAAATGCGCTATTGATATATATACGTCACCTTGCAGTCCCAATTTGAATTCTTACATCAAATCAACCTTCCTTTCCTTTTCTTTGTAGGACAGAATCATGAGTAATGACCTTTCTGGTTGCTATTTTTGTCAGTAAAAGGAGTTATTGATTTTTTCCCTTTTACTTTTTTACTGTTTTTCTCTATTTTTTTATAATTCTCTTTATAAGAAGATGAATATACTATATTTTTTCAAAGAGTATTTAGCGAAAATGTAATACTAAATTTTGCCATTGAAACAGACAACAAAGGATATCGAAAAATGATTAATACCATTTAAAAATTAGAAATGTTAACAATTCAAAATGAGAATTCTTTTAGTGTTGACAAAGAATCATGCTAATTTCATTTTAATTGATATGGCCAGCGTGAACAATCTGAGTTGCACTAACTCTAATTAGTCTTAACTCAAAGTGTCAAAAAGTAGATGGATTTACAAATTTACTACGTCAACATTAGAGATAGGAATTCTTTTGCACTTCCTCATCATCATATCTTGACACCTCACCACTTAAACCACAAGAGAGCGGTATTATCTGCTTCCAAAAGATCTTTATTAGAACAACTGGAGCCTAGTTTGCAGTCTCGAGATATAAGTGACCGAGCCAAAGCTTACTTTTGTTAAACAGGGACTATTTAGCAATAAGTTCTCTTTTGGGCTGTGTATAAGTCTTCGTGTACAGTGAACTACATATTAAGGAGTTAAGCCGTTGTTGTAGGACATGGTTCATAGTAGCTTTCGGCAGTATGAACTTTTACGTGACCCTTGTGCTCAGGTCAAAGGTGAAGCTAGGTATAAAGACAATGTAAAGGTTAAGGCAAAGGGTAAAAATTCCCAGCTGTAGTGAGTATTTCTACTGTTTACCAAATAAAGGATAGCAATTGGAAGCAATGAAATTAATATAAGAAAGGAAACATGCTCTTATCAGATGCCACCACGTTAAATAATTGTTCTAGATCTAGGTATTCACTGTTGGTATGCTCAAACTACGAAATTAGGATATAAGTTTGCTACATGCCATTATTCTGTCATTTTGTATTTATGCTTTGGCACACCATGTTTATTGAACTCGTCACTGTCCTTACGACAAGGCAAGTGGGAGCAGAGATTCCATCATTGGAGAGCCAACTTGGAAATAACTTCACTCACTGCCCGTTTGTTACCGATGTTACCTTATGTTACCTTTCTTTGTAATCGCCTGATGCCATTTGTTCGATTCTCAAAGCATCAGCTATTTTTGCTATGCTACGAATTTAAGGGCCTACCCTACTCCTCATTTGAAAAATATGATTCCTGTTTCGTTCACGTTTTTAACATTTACAGCCTGGACTGGCTGCTAAATCAAACGCTTTAGATTATTTGTCTTTCCAACTCCGAAACTCGTTCGCTACAAGGTAGCCTATCTTTTCTATTAAAGAAAATACTACCTGAAACAGTCTCGGATGGAGGAGAGAAAGACGTATGGTAAAATGTGGTCACTCACTAACCACTTTTCTAACCCGTACTGTTGTGGCTGGAGTTCCTGTAGGCTAGACACCTCTGCGGTGGGGGAAGGGGGGTTCGAAAGGTACAAACAGATGACCCTTTTGGTATTTACCATTACAAAGAGATATATGCCTGCAGAAAAAGATGTTTTCATATCATCATAGCAGTAATTTTCATAGTTAACCGTTTCTCGTACTGTAATAATAAATAGTAGGGTCAACTCCTATTTTTTAAAGTTTAAATGGCAATGTGTACATTATTCATTGCTACTTACTATCGAAGCAGAGTTTTAGTATCATATCGATTTGCTGATAGATAGATTCCGAAGTTCGGGAGTACTTTTTGCTTCACTGTTTCGCAAGAAATTGTAGTATTTAAATATTAAAATAATTATTTGCGATGATTTGGGGATTTTTTATGATAATCACTAAATTAATTATATTAACCTAAACTACGTCAAATACTACAATAATAATGATTTCCTAAAGGACTTCAAAGAAAAAAAAAGGACCAGCTGCTGAAAAAGTATGTCATTAAAAGATGAATGTTTGTTATTCTCGAAGATATTCGCTCTGAATTTTACAAAATGAACACGTTACAATACCTGCTCTCGCTGCGGTCTTCCCCTTTTTAATGATTAACGTCTACCCAGTTTTAATACTTGGAAATATTCAGATCTTTACCACGAAAAGGGGTTTTTTAAGTTATACCAGAACGCTCTTTACAAAAACAAGTTTGACATTTAAAATAAAAGTAAGCACAGCCTCGGTTGTCAAAAGATACTCTAAACTGTTCTATCGTAATTTTCTTAAACTTCAATCGGACATTCATCCAGCTATCTCTTTATTATAAAGAAGAGCTTTGAAGGCAGGTGTTTATTTTTATGTCCATTTGATAAGTACTTATAATTGATTGGTGAAGGCAAAGCCCTTTGACTGACACAAACTTTAGAAGAAATCCATGTACAGTAACTGTTAATACAATGATATTTATTGACAGAAAGAGACTAGAAGTGCTTCAAACACTTAACTAGACTAAATCAGCACAGTTAGTAGTTAACAGTTCAATACAAAAGAAGTGCGCTGTTGAAAAGATGGTGTGATCAAATTGAAAAACAAGGACATTTTAACTATTGTAGATAATTCATCTTGTTAAGAGGAGTTAAATTTTAACAAGAAAGTTGCTTTTGTCAATAAATTTTACTGAAGGGCAAATTATATAAAAGAGAATTTCTGTCGATTTGGGTTCAATCGGATGATTCACATTTAGAATGCAAAGTTGTGGCCAACATGTCAACTCTCTTTGATTTGTAACCATAAAATATTGTAGCCATGGAAACAACTGATGTCATCTATTTTTTACTGAAGCGGAGTTAATTTGCAAATAAAACACTGGATTTCAACTTTCTGACTAAATATAGTTGTTTCCAGCTGCAAATTCAACATTCCTACAGAAGAATGCAAAGGGTAGTACTCTCAGAAAATAAGTAAACGCCATGATACCGTCAAGAGAAAATCAGATTGATTCAAAAGCGTATGATTATTTTTACACAATTATATTGCTAGGTGATAGTAACGTAGGAAAGTCGTCTATTTTGAAGCGATTTTCATCTGACGAATTTAACGTCCATAGCATCGCATCTACAATTGGGATTGATTTTCAACTATGCTGGTTGAATCGCGCAAATAAACGAATGTTATTGCAGATATGGGATGCATCAGGAAAAAATCGATACCGGACATTAATTCAGCAATTTTACAAGCGTTCTATGGGTGCAATTATAGTTTGCGATCTAACAAATCAAAAAAGTCTCGCAGCAATAGGTGGGTGGCTGCAGGATTTGGAAACGTTTGCATTTTCTAACATTCAAGTAAGTTGTAAATTGAATTTTTGCATTTCTGGTTTTTTTTCATCCCACAAGAAAATTTGGTTATTGGAATTCAATTTCAAACTTTTTTTCAAGAAAAGGCAAGTTAAAGTTCGTTGTCGTTCTGTTTAATCTTACGCTTAAATAATTTTTCCACAATTCTGTATTATTCCTGTCGTTACTATCAGCTTAGCATAATTTTGGTTCTAAAGCAGAAGGTGATATTGCAAAGATGTTTGGTAGAAATCCTATTCTGATAGCTCCGATAATTGATTAAATAGTTGTGATGACTATATGTACTGGTTTGACTGTTCATTAGAGGAACTTAAAAATTCTATTTATCTTTTGTTGTTTTTTTTCTTCTCATTTATCCTTTCTTATTATTTTGGGAAAGGAAAAGAAATGGCAGATGTAATAAAAGATGAGAAATTGATGTTCTGTGTGTTCAAGAGACGAAGTGGAAAGGAGACCACGCCAAGGAGATAGGAGAAGGCTATAGGCTGATATGGGAAAGATTCAAGAAGGAATGGAGTGGGTGTTATCCTGAGTGAAGAAATGAAAGCAAATGTCGTCGAAGTTTTAAGAGTCAGCGATCGTGTTATATGCATTAAGTTAGCAATGGAATGCCATATGTTGAATGTCATCGGTACATATGGGCCTCAGATAGGATGCAGCGATGAAGACAAGGAGACTTTCTTTAGTGACCTAGAAGCGGCGGCAAGGCGAATTCCATCTGAAGAGCCTGTTGTCATTGGAGCAGATCTAAATGGTCACGTTGGTAAAGATCGTGGAGATTTTGAGAGATACCAAAGACCATTTGAATATGGAGAAAGCAATGAGGGAGGCAGAAGAATTCTAGAGACAGCTGAGGCGCTACACTTATTAGTAGCGAATACTTGGTTCCAGAAGAAAAAATACCATCTTATTACATACAAAAGTGGAGGACATCAGAGTCAAATTGATTATTTCTTGACCAGACATGACCACAGACGGTGGGTGCAGGATTGTAAAGTGATACCCGGGGTGATACCCACAGACGGTGGGCGCAACATCTAATCCTGGTATTGGATTTGAAGATCAGGCGAAAAAGAAAAGTATTGATAAGACGGAGAGGAAAGATACAATCATGGAAGCTTCGGAAAGAAAGCATATTGGCTGAAGTTAAACGAAGATTGCTGGAAAAGAGAGAAGATATGGAGGCCGAAATGACAGGGAAAGGCCTATGGAATGTACTGAAGGATAAGTTGACAACAGAGGCAATTCAGGCCTGCGGAAGAAAGAAACCACTGAAGCCTTCTGGTAAAGAAACCTGGTGGTAGAGTGAGGAGGTGCAGTTGGCTGTGAAGAGGAAGAAAGAGGCGTTTAAGCATATGAAAATGAATAGCAGTGTAGAAACCGTATTACAGTATAAAGAAAAAAAGCGAGAAGCCAAAAGTGCTGTAGCTAGAGCCTGGTCTGATGGTCTGGGAGATGTAGCAGTAATTCAAAATGAAGATGGTTGGGTACTGACATAGGAAAATGAGATCAGAAAAAGATGGTTGAGATATTTCAGACAGCTGTTAAACACTGAAAATGAAAGAGAAGATCTGGAATTGACTGAAGTGACTGAAGGACCAGAACCCTTAATAACGGAAAAGGAGGTGCAAGAGGACCTGTTTAGAATGAAATAGGCAAAGCTGCAGGACCATCAGAAGTGACATGTGAGATGTTCCAGGTGCTAGGTCGTGAAGGTACGAAATGGATTACTGAGCTCCTGAATTGATTGTGGTCCAAAGAAACCATCCCCAGTGGCTGAAAAATGAGCACTATGGTACCGATATATAAAGTCAAGGGCAATGCCATGGACTGTGAAAGTTTCAGAGGAATAAAGTTACTTGAACACGGAATGAAGATGTATGAGTGAGTTTTCGATAGAAGATTAAGAGATACCATCACGATTGAGGAATTGCAGTTCGTATTTATGACAGGAAAAGGAACAGCAGGTGCTATTTACATTCTGAGGCAGAGGCAAGAGAAGACTCTCGAAGGAAACAACCTGCTCTTCAAAGCTTTCATTGACCTAGAGAAAGCGAACGACAGGGTCCCGAGAGATTTAGTATATTGGTATTTAAGGAAGAGAGGAGTCAGACAGAAAATAGTTCGGGTGATAAAGATCTTTTATGAAGGAGGCCACACTGTAGTGCAGTGCAGTGTAGTGCTGGAGTCACAGAGCCTTTTGAGGTGGAAGTTGGGTTGCATCAGGGCTCAGCTCTGAGCCCTTTTCTTTTCGCCGTGATTATGGACGCCATTACCAACAACATCAGAAGCGGTATCCCCGATGAACTGTTGTATGCTGATGACATCGCCATTTCAGCCAGTACAGAGGAAGAGCTCCAGGAGAAAGTATGGAGATGGCATTGAGAATTAGAAAGAAGAGGCATGAAAGTAAACAACAGGAAGACAGAGGTCATGGTGTCGTCGAAGGATGGACAACATGCAGCAGGATTAAAGGATTGACATGGACATGGACAGGACATTAAGCAAGTGGAGACGTTTACCTACCTTGGCTCGGTCGTTAATGCAAGTGGAGGTAGCAGAGAGGAAGTGGTAACTCGAGTGAACAGAGCTTGGGGCAAGTGGAGCGAAGTGAGCGGCGTGGTCTGTGACAGAAGAATGTCAGTAAAGCTAAAGGTCAAAGTATATAAGAGCGTGATACAACCGGTTTTACTTTTTGGCATGGAGTCAGTGGCACTTAGGAAAGCGGAGGAAAGACTGTCGGTTTCGTTATTGGATCATAGAACAAATGAGGACAATAAAAAATTGGCGAAGGTTTGCAACATCAAGGACAAGGCCAGAGAAGCGCGACTGAGATGGCTTGGACCTGTTATGCGGAGAGAAGATGATAACATCCTGAAGAGTGTGTACAGGGCAAGAGTGGAAGGAAAAAGAAGTAGGGGAAGGCAGAAGATTCGATGGAGGGATAGTATTGAGCGAGATACGAGGGAAGTAGGCACACGACCAGCTATGTGGGAAGAACGGGAAGAATAGAGAAGGAAATGCCGAGCGGCTGACCCGATCTAAGAGTTGGAAGAAGGCCGAAAGAAGAAAGAAAGAAAGAGTATAATTTATACTGCATATTAACTATGATAGATATAAACACACTCAGAATAAATTGCACTAACTTTCACTCTTCTTCAAAGTCGGAGCAAATTTGAAACTTGATTGCTTAGACAACATAGGATTTTGATTTTTGGTCATGGTAGAGTTGACACATATACTTCACTATGAGTATGACGCTACGCACAATTTGTACTCATTTTCCTGTATAATTTCACATCTTGCATTGTAATATTATTTCTATAAAAAGTATACACATATATATATATAAATGTATAAATGTATAAATGCATATATATATATATAACCATAGACCTGACGAAGTAAATATACGAAAGCTTATCCTACCATAAAAATGTCTTTGTTGTTGAGATTTATATATATATATATATATACATATATACATTACAATTAGCAATTTTTTACTGTGCACTTTCAGTTGATTCTACAATTTTGTGTAATTGTCAAATACTTTGGAAACCATGTGGTATGCAAGACCATTTGGTTCAACCTATGATGAGAGCTGCATTGTTTCCTACTCTACTTTGATTATTTCTCGTATAAGATCCATCTTGGCTAATTTGCAATACTTTTGTGACGTAGTAAGGGCAGAAATTGAGGGCTCGTTTGTTGTCTTCCATCATCATTGATAGAAAAATTGAGCAAATGGATATTACTTTGACTGAAGAAACTTTACATTTTATTGCTTTTTTGTCAGTTGACAATATTGAGTCCTGTCACAGCTCAGCTACATAGAGTTAGATAATATGATGAAATTCTCTGGATTTATCATATTACATTCATATGCTTGGGGACTTCTTAGAGAGAAAGACGAAACCTCCAAACACATAATTGATAAAAAAATAGCATTTGTGTCGTGCTACAGGAGTTAATATAAGAAGTTATACATCGTATTTTTTAAAAAACAATTTTAAAATGCCAGGTATGAAAGAATTAAAAATTACCTTTCCATATACCAATGGTTTCTTGATTAGTATGTATTGACTTCTTGACAGCACCAGGCATTTCTGTAAACTTTAGAGTGATAATGTTATTGCAATATTGACCTGTTATTACTAGCATTCTTTTAAACCAACCATGACTGAACTTTAAATATAGCTTCAATCAAGTAAACTGCCGTCATTACAGAGATTGGTCCTACAAAATATACTGCTGAGGTTTCTTTTCTTTCACAAAGCAATGTTTCCTCAAGTCCAGGTTTATACGCCGTCCTGAGTGAAAATTGCTCCACCCAACACTTAAAAACCAACACTTTATAAATGGACATGTAACAATGATATTGTAAACAATAAAATATTTCAATTGTTTACTGCGTGATGATAAGCTAAAAAAACTCATGAATTAGTGTATTATGAAAAGTTTTGCAACCAAAATACCTGACTGGTAAACCTGTAAAGAATTGTGTAAAAATGTCAAAAAAATTGGTATCAAATCACCCTTCAAAAATCATCAAGGACAATTTTTGTACCACCTTTTCATCTCGTTTGAAATAAACAAAAAGCAGCCGACAAAGTAAACAATGGCAAACAGTTTCTTAGTTTCTGATTCTTTCTCAAATATGCCAAGAAACTTTCAGGATAAAACTTGTTTCAAACTGCGTTTGGAACTTTCCAGCTGTACAAACAGCAAATCAAATCTAATTTGTTGAAAAACAAATTTGCTCAAACCACATTAAAGCTGTCGGTACTCTGTGTACAGATTGAAATAATTAAGACCACAAGTAACACAAGAAGTTGCAAAAAACAGTAATATATCGCTGATATCAAAGAATGAGCCCAACACTTTTAGTCTTTATGCAAATGCTTTCGTCTTTACAGACACCGTTTAGCAATCCTGAATTAGCAAATAATAACTTTTGAGTTTCAGATATCATATAGGAAAACTTGTCTACTATGATAAATACTACTACTAATACAGAGAAAAGGCCTGTTTAGAAAAAGCTCAAAGTGATGTGCAAAAGTGCAAAAGATGGATTTTTTGTTTCTTTATAGAGGAATCTTTTCCATTTCAGTGAAGCATTGTCACAACCATTAACTACATGGATAATAGGAAGCAAAAATTCTTGACCAAGAACTTCCTTTGTACATAGATAATAATTACTGTCACTGTCTCTTAAATCACGTTGAATCATTTTCGATTTGTGTAAAGCTTTCAGCACTATTTGGCTAAGGCTTGATTTATTTATTATGCTTTTTTCAGCTACCTTTGGGTCTTTACTTTCAGTCTAGAAACAGATTAGTTAGTGTTGTCTCCAGTAGGCATTTTGCAGATAACACACCCAGGACCCAATTTATTCTCCCAATACCTGAAAAAATGAGCCAAAATTAGTGTTTTGGGGAAAGAAAATAGACGTAAGTGAAAATTTAATTTTCCTGTGATGCTACGTGGATTTTGAGACCAGGTAGTGAATATAAAAGAGTTCAAACGATCAAAATTGTAAAAAAATCTATTTTTAAAAAAAATCTCTAAGAAATTTATGGACGAAAATGTTCTTGAGAAGCTTCCTTAGATTGAGCTATCTTTACCGAAATCAAGAGGGTATTAGAAAAACCTAAACTAAATTTCAGTCTATTTTTAAGCAAGAGCTCAATGACGTTACAATGGTCCCTTGGGGAGTCTCTATGTGACCCGCTGAAGAGTCCCAAGGACCACTGCCTGAGCATTCGTCCTCAACTCTTTTGCTTAAAAGCCAATTTTAGAAGTTAACTACATTATTGCAGTATTCAATTGTGGTGTTAAAACATACTGCGCATGTGCAACTTTTAAATATGAAATAGCTGAAATAAATATAAAATATGAAAGTTTTAAAATTTGAAAAGTTATGCAAGGTTAACAATTTTCAAAGGTAAATTTTGTAACAGAGAGCAGAGATGTAAGCGTAACCGATCATTATGGGCGTCTTTAACCCTCTTACCATGTTGGCACTAAAAATTAAATGCTCAATAAAGAGGTGTTTCCAAACAGATATTTTGGTAGATATTTTAAAAAGGAAAGAGGAACTGGTACCAACAGAAACCACTACTTTGTTGGGACTTGCATCAAACTGCGTCTCAGCTCGTATAGAAACAAAACAAGACCAAGCCAAGACAGGAGGGAAGTCGCCATGAAAATAAGAAAACAAGGTAGAAATACTGCAAAATAGTAAAGAGTAAGCTAGAAGAGACCAAGGACTGTAATAAAGACACAGAGGAAATGTAGAGGCAACAGAAGAGGATATCGGCTTCAGAAGGGGGAAAACAAGTGGTTAAGTGACAACACCTGGTAATTGATGCGTAAGGGAAAAACAATTAAGACAAAGATTGAAATTACCGATTTAGAGAGTATCAAAAACAAAATAAAGGAAGAATATAAAGAAAAAGACCAGTAGGTAAAAAGGAGGGCGTAAAAGGACAAGAGGGGGTAGAGGTAGGTAAAAACAGAAAGAATTAAAGATGCAGCAGAGAATAGAAGGCAGAAAGAACCGTGTCGTTTAATGAAGAAGCTAACAATATATAGCGTCAGACAAGCACCAACAATGAAGAACAAATAAAGATAGCTGCTGAAGGGCAAAGAGGCCAGGCTAGCGCCATGAAAGGAAATTTTCCAGGAAGTGCTTAACAAAGAAATACTGTAGGAACCATCACAACAAGACGTATGGGGGGCATAGAGAACCTAGACATCTTAGTGGAACCACTAAACGTAAAAAACATTGGCCTGAAGACCCTTTAAAATATAAAGAATCTAAAGCAGTGTACATGGTGATAAGAAAGAACCAAATTTCCAGGTACAAGTTGTATATTGAAAAAGACCCCTTACAGCAAGTTGACAAGTTCAATTACTTACGTGGCTATATAGCAGAGAATGGAAAGTGTGATCTGGAAATCAAGAGGATATGGATTGCAAAAGATACTTATGAAAAATTACGGAAGATCTTGAAACACCGCAAAATTTCAATGGGTACAAGCAAGAGGGAACTGGAAGGTTATGTGACATCTACTCTGTTATATGGTTGTGAGTGCTGGACAATATCACCGTCAATGCAAAATAAACTAGAAGCTGTTGAAATGTACTTTTACAAGCGAATGATGAGAATATTATGGGTAGACCATCAAACGAATGAGGGAGTTTTGAGCAAAGCTGGAGCAGAAAGTTTTCTGATAAAAACAATCCGTGAAAGACAGATGAAGTTTATGGGACATGTCATGAGAAAGAAAGGACTAGAAAATCTTACCCTTGCAGGTGGTATTGAAGACAAAAGAAGCAGAGGAAGACAAAGATCTAAAAAGGGGGGGTTTCGTTTTGACACGAAAATATTAAGTACGAAACCTTTTAGTACGAAGCAATCTGACCATCAAAACTCATCATCTTGTTCTCTAATGTCTGTTCTCTGATGATGGATTTATTTATTGTTTGTGATCAGATCTACAAGTATTAAGAGCAGTTTCTGTTGTAAATGTATTTACATGATAAGCTAGATAATGATCTCTGATATATTCATTACTGATTAAGTATATTTGTGTTCTTTGAATTCTTAATGTGCTTTTCATGGATGTGGTTCTGAAATTTAAGACCATTAAAATGCAAGAGCTTGTTAAATTGAGGTTTTCCCTTTGGTTTAATTTTTTTACTGTGTGCATGTACTACTCCACTCATCTTTTTCTTTATACTCTTTTGTCAATTATCTGTTGTGTTTCTTCGCAAAAGCAGACTCTTTAAAAAAATGGACACCCCCTCCATGAGCAACTGATCCACCCCCGACATTACAAAACAAATGTTTTGTAGCATTAACGATATCAATCTTTTTAAGATTGCAGAGACAACACCAGTGAAAGCACCTAGCAAAAAAAACATGAACAATAGGCCTCTATTACCAAGCAAGCAAACGATGCTCTGTTACAACAATCCCTCTGTACATCATCTAAGAAAGAATTTTTGTGAAAAAAAGAAAAGTCAAAATCGATTAACTTTAATGAAAAAGGGCTGGAAAGACATAATTCATGCAACAGCTATATTATTTGTTAAAATCAAAATCATGTATATTTTTTGGTATTACATACAATAAAAGAGACACTAGAAGGTGTTTTTCTTGATAATAATTTCTTTCCTTCGACAACCCGTTCTGTGCTCTGTCCTACTCAAAACTGTCTCTATTGTTCGTCCGAGCGCGTTGTTGTTTCATATTCATAATGGCGGATGAAAACATTTCGTCATTGTGTAAATATACAAATAGATAACACACTCCCCCTTCTATCGTTCACATATACTCATCTATACCATAACGCCGGACTGGGCTCCTCGTTCTACGAGGGTAACGTTGTACCACTGTGTTGTCCTGATTTGCTGGAGGATTTGGTCNCGTTCTACGAGGGTAACGTTGTACCACTGTGTTGTCCTGATTTGCTGGAGGATTTGGTCGATGAGGGATTTCCGGATATCCGATTTCGGTGTCGTCGTTTTGCTCCATTTGGATTGGACATTTACTGATGTGATCAATATGTCTCTTAATGACTCTACCATTCATTTCGACAAGATACCTTCGATCGGATTTCTTCTCGATAAATTTCCCTGAGGTCCACTTTGACGGGTATGGAAAATTGCGAACTAAGACTCGATCACCTTCAACAAGTTTTCTCAGTTCCTGGCGTCCACGTTTTTCTTGCTCCTGCATTTTCTCTTCGTATTGTTTCATTTGTTCTCCTAGTGGGTGACTTAGGACGTATTCTGGTTGTAATAGGTCGATTCGTGTGCGAATCTGTCTTCCCAAGAATAAAGTGCTTGGTGTAACTCTAGTTGTTGTTGTTGGGGTCGGATCTCCATGTTAAATACCCATTGCTTTTAGGCCCCGTTTCAACATCTGCACAAACCTCTCTGCCCCTCCATTTGAGCTAGGATGGTAGGCTGATGATCGCACATGTTTAATTCCATTCGATTTCATGAATTTCTCAAATACTGACGACATAAACTGAGGTCCGTTATTACTAACCAGTTGCAAAGGGATGCCGAACTGTGCAAACCATCTGCGAAGTACTGCAACTGTATGAAAAGCATCAGTACTTTTCATTATCTCTACCTCGATCCATTTTCTGTGGCTGTCCACGAGTATCAGGTAGCTTTTTCTAAAATGTGGTCCAAAGAAGTCAATATGAACTTGGTCAAATGCGTTTGTTGGCCACTTCCATGGATGGATGAATGCTTTGGTTGGATTTGTCGTGATTTGTGCACATTGTGGGCAATTTCTAACCTCCTGTTCGATATGCTTGCCAATACCAGGAAACCATACGTGAATCCTACTCAACGCCTTCATTCTGACGATTCCAGGGTGTGCATAATGTAATTCTTCCATAACTCGTAAACGATACTTCGATGGCACCACCACTCGTAATTCCCATAAATAATTCCATTCTCAATTGACAGTTCGTCACGTTTATCGTAATACGGTTTTAATTCTGGTTCGACGTTATGCGGCCAATGTCCTTCTAAACAATGTTTGTGTACTTGACGTAAGATTCTGTCATTCTGCGTCTCTTCGTTTAGCTCCTTTGCTGTAATCGGCATGAAATATATTTGCATTGCGTTAACAGCATTCTTTGGCTTGGATGAACTAGTCGGTAACGGTAGTCGGGAAAGCATGTCCGCATTTGCGTGCTTCTTTGTTGTTCGGAATTTTATCTCATAGCCATATGCACACAACATGACTGACCAGCGTATCAGTCCAGGCGCTGCCAGGGTTGGTATTTCCTTCTTGACGTCAAATATGCGAGAAAGGGCTTTGTTGTCCGATTCTAATATAAAGTGTCTCGCATATATGTATTGATGAAATATCTTTATTCCAAAAATAATGCCGACTCCTTCTTTGTCTAGTTGAGAGTATAATTTTTCGTGCTTATTTAAAGTTCTACTGGCGTATGCAATGGGACGTTCGGTGTTGTCTGGTAAGACATGGGACAAAACGGCACCGACCCCGTACGATGATGCATCACACGCGAGTTTGAGTTTCAAGTCGTTGTTGTATGTCATCAATACAGGTGCTTCAGAAAGCGTCTTCTTGAGTTCACTGAATGACCTCTGTTAGCGATCTGTCCATTTAAAAGGTACACCTTTTTGTAGCAATTCGTAAAGTGGAGCGGTGGTTGTTGCCATACCCTGGATAAATTTGCTGCAGTAATTTACACCTCCGAGAAAACTTTGCAGTTCTTGGACACAGGCAGGCGCTGGAGCTTCTAATATTGCCTGGACTTTGCTTTGGTTGGTACGGATGCCACGCTCATCTAAAATAAATCCCAAGTATTCTACTTCCTTCTCATTAAAACGACACTTGGACTTATTCAGGGTCAGTCCTAACTCTGAAAGAATGTCAAGTACTGATTTGAGGTTCTTCAGGTGGTCTTCATCATTCAAACCCGACACGAGGAGCTCATCGATTTTTACAACGGTCATGGGTAAATACCTGAGCGCTTGTTCCAGTTTTCTTTCAAATTCTTTCAGTCCTTTAATAGTGTTCATCACAAGGTATTTTCGGCTTTCCTCGTCTAATTCGATTTGTGAATACGCCGTTTTTAAATCAATTTTTGTGAACCTCTTTCCTCTTTTCATCTTAGTAAAAAGCTCATCAGCGGTAGGAAGTGGGTACTGATCGGCTTCTATGCAGGGATTCACCGTGGTTTTGTAATCAGCACAAATTCTAATGTTTCCATCTGGTTTTGGAACTACTACAATTGGACTAGCCCACTCTGAGTATGTTATCGAGCGAATGATATCCTCATTTTCAAGGCGGTCTAGTTCTTTGCTAACTGCCTCTTGCATTGCGAAAGGGACGTTTCTGGCCTTACAAAACTTTGGTATTGAGCCTGGTTTAACATGGATTTTGGCTTGGTAATTTTTTATTTTCCCGAGTTTCTCAGAAAACAACATTGGGTACTTTTCAGTAAGTTTATTTAACGAACAGTCAATCTTATTTACAGAAAACCAATCTATTTTAACATTGTCTTAAAAAATCCCTTCCTAAGAGGGAGCTTCCGAACGCGTTATTGTTTCATATTCATAATGGCGGATGAAAACACTACGTCATTGCGTAAGTATACAAATATATAACATTTGGTGTGATCAAACTGCAAATGTTTTGTCTGTAACATTCTGTCCAATATTTATCAGTAAAAACTAGGCTTTTTTATCCAATGTATGTATCAGCAAACATATAATCGTGATGCGGTGGTAATAATGGTAATAATGGTGTTGATAATGAGATGTCCAATAAAGAATATTATGAATGATTGTTTTCACCAATGAGCATGTTACTGGTGCAACAGCTTGTAATTTATAAAAAAAAACACTGTGTGAATAACTAATTAAATTTTGTGAAAATGCTGTAAACCAATTATTGTTAGTTTACATTCATTCAATGTTTTTTTGTAGATTCTCATGGTTGGAAACAAATGTGATCGAATGGAAGAGAGAGTTGTCTCATGCGAAGATATTGTTGTTTATGCTCAACAACTTGGTATTTCGTATATGGAGACAAGTGCACAAGAAGATTACCAGATCAGAAAGGCTTTTGAAACTATAAGTGATAAAATTTGGCATGAAATGAGAAGATATTTTGATGGAAAAGGAATTTACAAGCGATAATATAAAAAACTAGGAGAAATATATGGCCAGGGAGGAAGAAGACCTTGTTAAAGTGGTCAAAATGATACGGAATCATTGCTCAACAAAAGTATGTAAAATCGAAACTGCATTCTGACTTGATCCGAAATTTGTCCCCATATTTTGGGGATCACAAAGCAATTTTGTTAAAAATTGAAGGCTTCTACCTCTGGCGAAAGGGAAAAACACTATTTCAGCTCTTGGGATCCACCCCAAAGGTGTTACATAAAGAACATAATTGATAGCAGTCTTCAATAGCGATTTATACATTCTATTGAAATATTCAAAATAAATAGCAAATAAAGAATCTAAAAAGTAACCTATGTTTACTACAAGATTTCAAAGTACCTTTTCACCAAATTAAGATTATTATGTTGTCAAATTCAATTCATTTTTCAAACGTGGGTTTTTATTTTTGATATTAGACTGAAAAGCTTCCCTTTTTGCCTCCTTAACTGTTATATCAAAAGATAATACAGCGCTTCCATATAACCTTCTGTTTAGGTTGAGGGCCGCCCCAGTGGTCACATAAAAATATCAACCTATTTTCAGTTTAGTTGAAAATACTATGAAACAATATTTCAACTTTACTAGTTGCCTGGTTCAATTAATTTTTGCATTCTAGACCTCTGTCTTTCAGAAAGGCCAACACAACTCATTTTTGACCCTGCCGATACTCCAGTAGTCATATCGAAAATAACATAGCCAATATTTAGTGTAAGTCTGAAAAGTACTATGATCTCATAGTTTAGCTTCCTACATTGCCTAGTTAGATTTTTTTACTGTCTTTAAGCTCTGTATTCCCAATAACATGAAGGCATCATTACCAAAGTACCACATTTTAGCTTTCTTTGTTGCCTTCTTTTTAACTTACGACTCTATCTCAGAGAATTAGCCCCTGGTGACCAACTTTAAGATTCTGGAGCTAGCTGGAAACATGTCTTAGGTTTTACAACCAAAGCAGTGACATTATCATTGCTAGTTTTTCAAATATTATGGGGTTTTTTTAATGTTTTATATAAAAGTAGATTTAAAGATAACATTTCATAACTGTTTTATATATCATAGTGCATCCCATCTGCAGATGAACAAACAAATTTGCAGAGTGGTCAAAATTTACTAAAATAGAGCCAATGTAGGTTAAAATTATATTTCAATAATTCTGATAAAAAAGTACATAACTCTGAGTTTCTTGCTCACGCGTTCATCAGATGTACATAGTGCATATATATATATATATATATATATATATATATATATATATATATATATATATGGGTTATAACACGGCGATCTTTAACTAACAGGCCTAACAGACATGAGCCTGGAGGCATAAGCTGGAGGCGATAATTTTTAACTAACAGGCTGATAATTTTTTCACGGCTAAATAAAGTAGCTTCTATTGTGCCGGTAACCGGTGAAATGAAATAAAAACTATTTTGACCTCTTAGGTGTAACTAACACTTCATTGTTCGATCTGGTAAAGTGACGTGACGTGCAGGTGAAGTGCAGTCAACATCAAAAGGTTCCAGTTCTGCAGACTGCATCCGCGAAATGCAGACCATCTTGGATCGTGTATAAGTAAAGGAGATGTACCACAGTGGTTGATTGAGGGTCGAACGGTTTTTGTTGGAAAAGATGTCAGGAAAGGGACTATAGCCAGCAACTATAGACCAATAACCTGTCTTCCTCTTATGTAAAAGTTGATGACGTCCGTCTTTGCTGCCAAGATATATCAACACCTTGAAAACCAAAGCCTCCTTACAGATGAACAGAAAGGATGCAGGAAACAATCATGGGTAACGAAAGACCAACTGTTGGCAGATAAGATGATTTTAAAGCACTGTAGAAAGAAGCACAGGAACCTAGCTATGGCATGGGTGGACTAAAAAAGCCTATAATAGGGTCCCTTATTCTTGGCTTCTTGAGACTATGAAAATGACAGGGGTTGCTTAAAATATTTGGAAAATGCTCTGTAATACTATGAAACATTGGTCCACCAAACTATCTTTGAATGGACAGGAGCTGGGCAAGGTGACAATCAAGCGAGGAATTTTTCAGGGTGACTCGCTGTCGCCTCTTCTGGTTGTCATCATCCTGATCCCTTTGTCAAGCATACTGAGAAACAGTGAATACGGCTACCGCATTGGCAATGAAGTGGAGAATGAGGGACCGAATTGCACACAGCGTGTAATGGGAGGTTTGCCGAATGTTTGGAGTGGGGGTAGGAGAGAACCGGTTGGAGCACATCACAGAGAATTTGATACCAGTTGGCGATGGTAATGTTGTACTGTACCGGAACACGGTTTAGTAAACATCTCCATACACGATAAGCGAGAGAGAACCTGGACGCTCATTGATGTTGCAGTGCCAATGGATGTTCGAATTTTGATCAAATACGGTGAAGAAGCTAGAGAAGTATAAAACTATGCAAGAGGAGCTTAAGCCCATTGTGCCCGTAAAACATGGGAACATTACCACCTGGAATATTCGAGGCACTAGGAACATTGTAGATCATTAATATTGCTGCAAGTACTCACAATTGCTGCTTGAAAATGTGTGCCATAAAATTGAATATGGTTTACTTTAATTGCATATCCTGTTTTTCTTTACCCTTATTGCTAAGTAACTTGGTACGTTTCTAGTAGAACAATTTTTAACCCGCGTTATATCGGTAAAGCTATTTGTAACCTGAGATTGCCGATTAATTTAAGATTGAAGAAGAAATTGCATTGTTTTTCTCACAAGTTCGCTTAGGAATACTTTCAGGAGTTCGTCGAATTAGAACTAGAGTTTATAATAGCGACGACCAATGATAAGAAAACTTTCCTTTTTAGTACTTTTAGTTATTTTTATAGACACTTCTTTGCTCCGTAATCTTCAGTTATTTTATAGAAATTTCTTTGCCCAGTAATGTTCCTTTATTTTTATAGGCATTTCTATGCTCAGTAATGCTCAGTTATTTTTATAGACACTTCCTTGCGCAATGATGTTCAGTTATTTTTTAACACTTCTTTGCTCAGTAATGTTCAGTTATTTTTATAGACATTTCTTTGCTCAGTAATTTTCAGTTACTTTTATAGACATTTCTTTGCCCAGTAATGTTCAGTTATTTTTAAAGACATTCCTATGCTCAGTAATGCTCAGTTATTTTTATAGACACTTNGTACTTATGGAAGGCATTTATAAATCAGTTTTGTGTAATCTGCAATGTTTATTATTTACAACAAAAATAGGGATTTGAATTGTTCTATAAATAAAACCCACCACACAAATTAGGACGAAAATTAAGCTACCTGCATCAGGCCGCCATTTATCTAGATGCAACAGTTTGAGTGCGGCTTAATTAGTGAAGCATCTTATTTCAGTGACAAGATACTTGACTATCTCCCACCATCCCCCCCCCATCGACAAAGATTAAGTAGACTTTTGACCTATTAAATCTTCCTCTCCCCGATGAAGTATATATCAACCGAAAGAGCATTTATTACTCCACAGTCGGTGTACGTCTCTTGTTTAAAATTGGCTTTTTAAGTTGTTCGACAAATCGTATCGAGTGTTAAAAATGCGCGCAAGTGGATGCGTCGATATGCGCGCGGGAAAAAAAGGCAACGGAAGTCCAACAGAATAAAGACATCAATTGAAGTAACACTTTTTCTGTTTAGTGAAAATATTTCATATCAATAAACTAATATGAATATAACGACTAACAAGAAAAACTACCATAACAACCTAACACAATTTGAACAGGCCTGTAAATCCTGTCCGAATGGTTACAAGGTTAAGGACTGATCGTTTACATGAAAAGAGTTACTAACAGAAGATAAGGTTTTTGGGTTAGAGTTGCAAAGCTAACGAAAGAACCGGGGCCTACCAGAGTATAATGCTTTCGTACTAACGTCAACATAACGACCAGCTACAAGTACCGGGGGGTACTAACGTACATTTAACAAGTTCCTGTTCATTCAAACAAGCTTGCAAAATTGCTTAACTGTCAAAAAGAACACAACTAAAGGCCACTAAATAGCTCAGTAAACTGTAAAGAAAGTCCTGTGGTACTTAGCCTGCAAAGTCCTGTGCATTCTTCTCCAGTAACACACTTTTTGTGTGTTTTATTGGCCTTTTCAAGGTCTGAAATCGACTTCACTCATGGCCATCCATATTTCACCGTGGAATTGAAATTGGCGGTTAGGCAGATGAACCAACGAAAGGCCACTAAATAGCTCAGTAAACTGTAAAGAAAGTCCTGTGGTCTCTTCTCCACTAACACACTTTCTTGTGTATTTTATTGGCCTTTTCCCAGTGTAAAATCAACCTCACTTATGGCCAGCCAGGTTTCACCGTGAACTGGAATCAGAAAATGACGCTTTTTTGACATTAAAATTGGCGGCTAGGCAGATAAACCAATGAAATCTCGAAGAAATCAACCAATCAAATTTAGTCACGTGACTCAAAAATTGACCAATAAATTTTTTTCTGGCAGAATATACTTTTTTTTATTTTACCGGTTTTACCGGCAACATAGACACTTCGTTACTAGTAAAGATTTGGACTACTTGACTAGTCAATCAAAGGACTTTCAAGAAAAGACTGGAGTTGCATGTTTTTTATTAAAAATAATGAAGTATTTTTCTTTTCATGCATTTCATGCTGGTGTAAATGTACACCACCATGTATCCACCCCGTATCATCCCTTTCAACAAACCGTATCGTTAAAATGACAAGATTTTCACAAATTCAAGAAGCACTACGTGTCTTCAATGTTTAATTCTAAGCCATTAACAAGAAATAATACTGGACCAGATGGACTGTATGGCTTCTCGCACCTTCGGTGAGAAGAAATACAAACCAGAAACTATCGTGCGGGCATTCGAATATTTTAGTATATCAAGGTCTTTGTGTAGCTGAGTTCATCAAGATTATGAATTACCGAGCTTAACTATGTTATCTCAAATCACAACAAAAATTAGTAATTCGTACTCAGATAGTGATTACATTAAAAAGATATTTTCCAGCATGAAAGATGAACGGCATAAACATTGTATCATATTAATTGATGAAGTATATGTAAAACCTTCGATAACTTATCACGCTGGTTCCATATTTGGCAGATCTGTAAATGATCCAGATAGACGTTCTACTACTATACTTTCATTCATGATTGTCTCTCTATTTGGTGGGCCAAAGTTTTTATGTAAGATGCTTCCAGTGTTTCTCGAAATACTGAAGAAATGATCAGATATAAGATACATACAGTTATTATGATAAATATGGTGATTTTACCATTTCAATTAATCGTGGTGGTCTCAAAATACCCCCAGATAATTATTGTCAGTTATGTTTATTTGGGTATGTTGTATTTCATGAAGTTCAAAACAAAACTTGTAGAAAATCATTTACAAACATTTTAATGTTATTGTCTGATATGTATGGACTAAATGTGGAAAGAAAGCATGGTAACACTTTCTCAAACATACTTTTTAACACCAGTAGACTTTTTACACCAAGATCATCAGTAGAACCAAAACAGAAATTGCTAAAGTTGGCATTAGAGTGAACCAAAACAAAATAATCTATTTATTATTTATCTGTGTTAAGTCTTTTTTATGTAAATACTGTATATATCGTCATGTTTTTATTTTTCAAGAAGAGGCTGATTTTGAAAAAAATGTATGATTTTGTGTCCCAAAACCTTACTATGATCTTTACATTGATGAACTTCTTAGAGACTTGACCTAATTTTGATGAAAGAGTAAGATTTGAGCCTTTCTTCTCTCAAAATCCGTTAATATCCATTTTAAGTTACCCGCCTCCAGCTCACGCCTTCAGTCGCATGTCTGTTAGGCCTGTTAGTTAGAGATCGCCATGCTCTTAACTAATTTAATAAAATGCAATACAACCAATTAAATACACTTTCAAATAAATTAATTAATAAAGTCACATACCATTCACCATCTTTATCACCACAGTTTTCTGCAATAGCTACGATAAGCCGGAAAAGTATTGATCAGAAAATTTTTTGGTTAGGTTGCAAGCAATTT
>RDPX01000336.1:598039-623039 GCA_003991215.1 Morbakka virulenta
TTCTTTGCTCAGTAATGTTCAGTTATTTTTATAGACATTTCTTTGCTCAGTAATGTTCAGTTATTTTTATAGACATTTCTTTGCTCAGTAATGTTCATTTATTTTTATAGACATTTCTTTGTTCAGTAATGTTCAGTTATTTTTATAGACATTTCTTTGCTCAGTAATGTTCAGTTATTTTTATTGACACTTCTTTGCTCAATAATGTTCAGTTATTTTTATAGACATTTGTATGCTCAGTAATGTTCAGTTATTTTTATAGACATTTCTTTGCTCAGTAATGTTCAGTTATTTTTATAGACATATCTTTGCCCAGTAATATTCAGTTATTTATTATAAACATTTCGTTGCCCAGTAATGTTGAGTAATTTTTATAGACATTTCTTTGGTGAGTAATGTTGTTATTTTAATAGACATTTCTTTGCCCAGTAATATTCAGTTATTTTTATAGCCACTTCTTTGCTCAGTAATATTGTTATTTTGATAGACATTTCTTTGTTCAGTAATAAAAGTAAACAAATATATAAACTAGGCTCGCGCTTATAGACTGAATGTTTTTCAGTCTTGTTTATGGATAGAAACGTAGAAGATATAAAGAACCGAAGTGTCTCGAACTGCGAAGTAAAGATAGAAAAAAGGTTAAGAGATATGAGTTGACCTTAAACATAAAAACATTTCAGTGATATGATGGAGGAAAGAACACAGAAGCCAAAGAGTTCAACAATTCAGTTTTCTTGGTTAAAAACCTACATTTATAAAAAGATTTACTTCACCGTGGAACAACAACTACAAAAAGATAAAAACATTGAAAGAAATGAGATGCAAAATAATGAGCAGCAAGAGAAGCCCATTAGAACATTTTCCATGATAATATTTTTAGAAAAGACAAACACAAATTATATCTCGTTGATGAGGCAAAGGTTGCAGAGTAGCAATATCTGGACCTATTAAGTTACGAACACGTCTCTGAACTCACGTAAGAACATCACTATGAAATGAGGGTCACGTTTTTAAATGTGACAATAGTACTCCATGCAAGCAATAATGGTGAATTTTATAGAGATACGAAATGGTCTGGGCTAAAAAAATACTTTTTGCCACGGTAGAAATGAACCAATGTCTTTAGAAGCAGATTTTCCTAAAGATAGAATATAAGAGCCCAAGGGTAGGTCTAGGGAAAATCACAAACAGAGTATTTTTATTGATGAGCATTATTCGAGAGCAGAGACAATGCATTTGGAGGTGAGAAGACCTTAGCTTTCTATTGAATGACATCAGCTTCGCTTTTATCGCATTAAAAGAAATTAACTACGTCCTTTTCCATTGTCTGATGGTCTAAAAATCAAAGGAACATTTTTTTAAAAGTTTGACTTGTTATTGCTGAGCTGCCTTGTTGCCAATGCCAGAGTAGAAGGTAGTATCTTCAGCATAGATGTTGAAGGACTGAAGCAAGTTACTAGGAACGTCATTCATAAAAAGAAGGAGGAGACCTGGAGTAAAAATAGAACCTTGGGAGATGCTAGGATTAATGGAGTACTCATTGGATATAATTCAAACCAGTGTGGTACCCTTTTTATGATCTGAAAGAAAGAACTATATAATACCTTTCCCCAGAAAGCTTATAAAGCAAGACAGTATGTCATACCTTATCAAGTGCTTAAAAATACCCAGAACCGAAGCACGTTCTTCACCATACTTACAAATATATAAGAAATGTTCTGTGATTACATTTAAAAGGTCACTAAATGAGCCAAATCCTCAAATCTACACTGAACATCAAAAAAAAAAGATCTAGGTTCTACAACAATCCCATCAGAGGATTGTTAGTAAGTCCTTCAAAGACCTTACTGGTAAGAAGGAGAATTACAGGTCAATATTTGCCGGTATCAAACGGATCACCTGCATATTCAAAGACAGGAACGCTATCAGAAATCTACCAGAAAAACGGAAAACAAGACTCTGGTAGGCTATCAAAGAAAGGCTTGGACAGCCAGGGGCATCTCAAAACATCTATCAAGACAACTGCTGTAATCAAATCTAGACCAGGAGATTTAGACCAAAAGCTTTTCCAACCAGCCTTGGGCCTATGAAGACAGAGGCCAAAATCTGATCAGTTTGGAAAGGGAAATCCGTAAAAAACACAAGGGTCATTTAGAGATGAATGGTGGAAAGCAATACAGTAACAAGATTACCCTTTTTCCTAGACGGCATAGAAAACACAATACCATAAAAAATTGGAGAAATAATTGACTTTCCAGAAAGCACTAAAAAAATTTTTCCAGGAATGTGTACTTCTAAATTGTTGTGAAAAAAGAGATTCACAAACTCTTTCATCGTCTCTTTCATCAAGATTTGGCATTAGAAATTACTCTTTCACAACCATTGCTAGCCTGTCTGGAAAAGGAACGAAGTTTACCAGGTCCATCACATTGAAATTGAATATTTAAATAATGGCGATTTGCAGTGACAGAGGAACAATGAGCATTGAACAATGGAGGAGAATTAGGTTTGTTTCAATACCAACCTAAGCTAATTGTGTAAATTCACTTGCACCAAGAGAATCAGGTAATATTGTAGGAATATCAACAAATTGTGCAAGATCATGAGCAAGAGTAAAGTTGTAAGTAACTTCTCCAAGTCCATATAATGGTTGCGCCATGGATGAAATGGATAAATACAATCGAAGCACACATTTGCAAGAGTTTTTCGCTATAAAAGCATAATCATTGCGTTAAAAGATATTACTTTTATCCTGATATATCATTAAACATATTGTTTATCCTTGCAGAGGGAAAACCTTTTGCAAATATATTTTATACTTTTCATGTTTTGATCATGTTTATTTATTTTCTCCGGGACTTTCTTTTCATTGGTATAAAGTAAAATTAATTTTATCATTCAAAGCAAAATCAGCAGAAAATCAAGGAGAGAATGTTGAGGGAGGGATTAGGGGGGGGGGGACTGTTTAAAACCGAAGTTATCAACTAAATTTTATTTTGCTGAAATTACACTTCGAAACCTTCGAGACCTTTAGGCTTAAAATGTAACTTGTAAGTTTTAAATAGATTGCTGAGCATCCAGTTTTCTAGATGTTTATTATCAGTTAACTGAAGAAAGCCATTAAAAAGTGCACAGTTTGAATGACTCCCATACCCCTAATAAGGTAAACCTTTGTTCTTTCCATAAATCGAAATAAAAATATATCATGTAGTGCTTTTACAGTAGAAATTTGGAGAACGTAAAAAAATTTCAGTCAGAAAATTTCACTAAAAATAGAAATGTATTAAACTCAATGAATATAACTGTTTTTGAATATTACATTAAACATCAACTACATTAATAACTATAAAGAAACAACAGCTACAAATGCGATATATTTTCTATTTATTTCCTCTCGTCATAAGAAGGACTCATCTTCTTTGGTTTAACTGATTTCAACAAACTTGCAACCACATCTAGCATATCATCGACAATTGATCTCTTAAAGTCATTTTTTGTCTTTGAAACTAACTTCAGTCGTTTTTCTTTTCGTTCCTGGCTTCCATTTTGACAGGTTTTTGATTCAAAGATAAAGAAAGTTCTGGCAAAAGAAAAGAAAAGGGTAAAAAAACGTTTGTTAATACTTTTGACAATGTTTTAATAACAATCATTTAAAAGCGATGGGCAAACAGTGCTAGCTATGATTTTTCACACCTGCTTTTACACTAGTGATGGAAAAGGTAACGAGTGTTTGGGAATTTTGATCTCGGAGTGAAACTTGGTACATAGGCCTTAAGTCCTCACCATTGTTTGATAGAATGTAACAAAGTTTTTCTGATAAAAATTGCCTTTTGATCATGTTTGGCCAAAAAAGATCAAATTTTAACTGGGGTACACCAAAGGCATAATACCAATTGCTCAACTTCAAAGACAGTAAAGATATCGGGATTAAATAATTAAGAATAATGAGAAAACTCCGATCTGCCTCCTATCTTAGTGATTTTAGGTTGAAGGCAGATCTGTGAGCCTCACTTTGCATCAAATATTCTATAAAATTTAATACCGGCAGTTTAAAGGAAGGATGAAGCAAGAAAAGGTTCCAAGAAGCTTTCAATAAAACTTTTGAAGTCTACTACCATTAGTAGAGTCCGCAATTAAACAAATCGTGGTGTTGATATTAATTCCTAGTTTTTAATTCAATAGATCTATTTCTTTAATTTACTTGTTTATTTAATATTTTTTTTATAAGTGTGAAATATTTTTGCAAGTACTTAACTATCAAACAATAACATTGGGGGAAAAGTGGCAAAAGTGTATTCAGAAATTATCGCCAAAATCTGTTTTAACGCCAAATATTTTGAATTTTGTCATTGTAAACCACTAAAATGGGTTTCAATTCTTGTTGATGAAAAGCTCAAACAGATTAAACAGCAAGAAAAAAGCCTGTATAACTATATATATATATATATGCTAAAAATGTAAGGAACGGACCATCTATCATAATTTTCTCGGATACTGAAAAATCTGAAATGACATCAAGAATAACTACATTGCAAATACTTATTAAAGCAAGAGATAAAATAACAGGCAAAAGTGAACATCTACTGTAAAATACGACTAAGTATCAACTACGAGTAAGTGATTTTATGGCTATGAATATGCTGTTTCCAGCTGGCTAAAGGTATTACCACTAATGCTAGTGCTTCATACTTAACAAGGGTATCTTTTCAAGCACTAAGATGAATCTCATCTGTATGGAAGCAGCCCTGCAATTAACTTTTTAAAATACTTTTAAAATAATTAAAATTGGATTTTCGGTAGTTTTTTATTAAACACTTCTCAGCGCATTTCTGAAGTCTGCAGTATGAGTGCCATTAATTGACGTTACGAGCATTGCCGGCTTGGTCATGTTACGGCCATTACCTAATAAAGCTCTCAGAGAGGTTATCGTACCACCACTGCAAGAATATAGGTGTGGAAAAGAGAAACATAACACACAGCCGATCAATTAGCAAAAAGAAAAAGGGATAGCCTGCAACATTATTGGGAGCCAATGGTAAAAATGTAAAACTAACTGTAAAACTTCCACGAAGTCTACGTGATATCCTAGAAACATCCTGCAATTGTCTGGGGCTTCCCTGACACTTAATTCTATGTGATGCGGTTTTAGCGTTTATTCATTAATGTCGATTTGCATCCCTATTTCTTGAAGTGAGCTTTAAACAGCATATTTTAGTTTCTTCTGCCAATCAAAGCTCTTTTAGTTTTCTTTTTTCTTTTTAGCGAGTTTTAACTAATAAATGACTTTTTTTCTTTTTTTTAAAATTTTTGTACAGGACATCTGTGAAACAGTATATATATGTACTTAGTGTATATATGATAAGACTGTAGATACATCCTGTAAAAAAATTCGTATATAATAATATAATAATAATAATAACTGACAATAAGTATGACTAGGTAAGAGTATTTGGGTAAAGCAGTTAGAAAGCAATATAATGAGGGCAATCCCCTTATTTCTAGATCAAGATTAAAATTATTTAAGGTAAAGCAAAAGTTAAGGGAAGAACTAGTTTGCAGGATAAATTTTGAACTGGTTTTGTCACTTCTTACCACAAGGAAAAAAGAATTTCATGAGATAGCTTTCACCTTTCTTTGTCTTTACAGTAAGTTAAGGTTCTGTGGAATTTGTTTTAACGTAACATTATTTACCTTCTGTTTTCACAAGTTAATCCGGTTTGGCATGGGCAAACTGGAGGTCTCTCTGATGTTGATAAATCACGGTGAAGGCCAAAAAGCTTGGGCGAGAAAAAGAGGTCTTCTTCTCCACATTTTTCATAAAGTGAAGGTTTACGAAGGCATACATTTCCTGCAAATCGAAAAGCACAACAATGACTCTCTTCACAATCTGCATCTGAAGTGCATTCTTCACCTCCAATACCTGCAAATACAAAGGCACTTGATAATGACATTCATACTTTTTGGAATAAGGTTCTAATAAAGCAAACGACGAAGATCAAAGGTAAATAAATGTTAAAGAGGCTGTATCTTTATATACGAAAAAAATAGTAGATTTAGCAGATCTAACCAAAGAAAACAAGAAAATGTTAGCTGTCAAGTTTCTATTGCCAACTTTATTTAACTTTAAAAGCCTGATAAAAAAATACATAAAAATTGATGTTTCATGTTATATTTGTTGTTGTTTTCGGAGATATCTAAGTTTAAAAGCGATGCTTTAGTAATTCAACTTTGAAGTATATTGGTTAAAAGAAGTAGAGATTGGGGATCCTTACTTCATTTATTTCGGAAAATTCCATGTTTCAATTTTTACATGTTGCATATATAAAATAAAGAGTTTCATAGCAAACATTATTTATCAGTATAAAGTACAGGTGATCCACAACTATAAGCATAGGTTGATGGCAATGTCTTAGCAAATTTCAGAATCGCATTTGTTTCAATCTAAAAACAAAATTACTATTTATCAAAAATTTTCAAAAACGTTGGTCATCTTACACGATGCCAAGCAAATATGAAGATTATTGGAGAGTATTTTTCATATCAATACTGACGAGAAATTACAATAAAATTATTTTTATACCTCTTCTCACAAATATTTACGAATCTATAGAACCCATAGGGCTTTTTAGTATAAGTTTAACTATGGCCGAGGGCCGAGAGCCGAAGCCACGAGGGCACACTTAGAGGCAAGCAGTTGGTTGGATTGATGGTTTAAGTGTGAAAAAACACCATTTTACAGTGGTCTTTTTGGTGAGGGGATAGGTTTTATAGAACTTCAATGTTTAACACTTTCTCGCGAAAAATAAATTGTTTGGAAATTCGGTCTTGTTGAAGTTTGACCTGAGTGGGAGATAACACAGAAGAGCGTCAGAAAAAGTGCAAACTTTCTAACTTGCCCGGCACTTATCAAATGAAGCTGAAATTTATTATGGAGCCCAAGCATTACACGATGCAGAAATCCTGTGAAAGAAAGTGAGTTTGATCTATCTTAATTAATGAGTAATTAGTCAACTTTGTTTGCACCCAATAAAGTTTCATTCTGTATCAATGGAGCGTTAAATCCCTTCCCAGTCTTTTTGACGGAGCCATAAAAGAAATCTAGGAAGAGACCCAGTGGCACTCTAAACCAGCCGTGATTTTCCATACCGGAGTAAGGTCATGAGGGTCCAAAGCCCCCAATAGTGATGGGAGTGCAGATGAAAGAAAGACGTTTCTAGCCCTAGCCAGCCATGGCCTCCCTTGAGAGCGGACAGTCATGATGACATAAAGTCTCTACAGGTTCGGGAGTTGAGGCAACATCACTAGTTAAAACTTTTTCGGCGAACTTCCAGACATAACAACTTTATTATTTTTGTTGGGTAACGTTTGGATGGTATCCGAGGCCAGATAGACCACAAACTCTCCAGGGGTGGAGTTACGAAGTGGTCGACTAATTGCCTAGTTATACGTTAATATTATCAGAACTTACCTGTAGGGAATGACAATATCAAGACTCGCATTTAATGTTTTAAAAATTTAATAGTTCTTTGCAGTTTACATGCATACAAATATTTTTTCTCAAACCATAAGCAGCATATCATTCGTTGGAAAAATGATAATCATATTCAGGGGGAAAAGGAATACTTTTCAAAAAGAAGTTCAACTTATAAAGCAAATCACATTGCAAAATCAAAATCAGCGACGAACCTTTTACAGTTCTCTTCTGTATAGCTTTCCACCAACGCTTTTATTTTTTCCACATGTCACTGAAAGTTTATTTATTACTGTAAAGCTATCATACAAAACATCTGTGAAACATTTTATCCTGTGACTTTTTCAAATATTAAGAAAACCCTCTATTTAATAGAAAATTGGATGGCATAAGAGTTGTCCTTGTATATATATATATATGAAAAAATAACCTAAAAATTTTGCTGTATTGAATCTAGGTTATACACCTGTGGAGGTTAGAGGAATGCAGTAAATTCAATAAAGCAAGTAGTACACATCTTGTACCTGAATGTAAAGGACTGCACAAATAACAACAATATCTTTTTTATTAAATTAGTTATCAACCGTATTACTAAACAACAATTCAGATATTATGACACCTTTAAAATATGAAATACCTAAAGCAGTAACACAGGTGTTCTTGCGGCATCTAAGTCCTTCCTTACACTGCTTCTTATTTTCGCATTTTCCTCCTTTGTCCAGCTTTGATTTGCATGCAAACGTCAGGCGATCACAGTACTGTGTATTGTTGCAATCTTTATCTTCAATGCAATCCATCTAAAGTGAAAGTGAAAAGAAAATATATTCTTCCTTTAATTTGAATTTTACGACTTTTGGCATACAAAGATTTCCTTTCTGTAGCACATAAAAAAGTATCAGATTCTTTCATCCAATGCACTGTAGGTTTTTTTTTCTTCGATAACCACTTATTTAAGTTGTTAATATTTTTTTTTGCAGTGCCCTGCAGAAGATATTAAAAGTCTAGTGGTATTTGTATGGCTTTCTAACTAAGCTAAGTACATCTTTTCAACCATCTTTTTACCTGGAAAGCTTTGGGCCTCATCCTCAAAACAAAACAAAACAAAGTGCTCAGCACTTTGTTTTGTTTTGTTTTTTATGCTAGTACTATACTACAACCATAGTTATTGACTTTTTTGATAAGGTGTAAAGGTTTTGATGCTGTTATAGTCAAAACCTTGTCATTTTTTCGTAGATTGTTTGATATAGACCTTCTTAACGAAATTCTGAGTCCAATTCCTCCAGGGAGAAAATGACATGTTTATACATATACGCGCTTCCGTTGCTTTAATTGTTTTGGGTTCTTTATAATGCATCTACAAAGAATCCAATCTACGCGTAGAACGGGATCGGTTTAGTGGTTAAAATTTGATTTTCTGCGTGGTCTAGTGGTTAGGATTTTTCGTTTTCACCCAGGCAGCCCAGGTTCAATCCCCAGTGCAGGAACGGTAAATTTAGAGGAACTGTGCCTAAATGGTTAGTGCAGATGCACCATAACCAAGAGGTTCCGGGTTCGATTTCCCGAGCGGGCGAAAAGAATTTGGAGCTTTACAAAAAAAAGCCATTGGTTGGCATCAGGAAGGGCATCCGGCTAAGAATTTCTTCGCTGCCAAAACAAAGTCCCTCTGAAGGGCACCGTCTTACCCCCAGTTACTGATGAAAATGACGTTGAAACGGAAAAAAGTGGTTTGAATTTGAGACCTTCTACTTTTTGCAAAACGTTTATGTCCACATTGATGCAAATTTTGATGTAGATTGAAATACTAGTGTAGACAGTAGTTGTCCACAAGTAGGTAAATTCGGCTATTCCAATGTTATACCAATCTCTTTGCTTGACTTAAATAAAAGATGTAATGCGACGTAATGGGCAACTAGTATCACACTTTTCATAACGAGCGGTGTTGTTAGTTATTCTAAAAACCATCAGAAGTTTTAAAAAATANTTTGCAAAACGTTTATGTCCACATTGATGCAAATTTTGATGTAGATTGAAATACTAGTGTAGACAGTAGTTGTCCACAAGTAGGTAAATTCGGCTATTCCAATGTTATACCAATCTCTTTGCTTGACTTAAATAAAAGATGTAATGCGACGTAATGGGCAACTAGTATCACACTTTTCATAACGAGCGGTGTTGTTAGTTATTCTAAAAACCATCAGAAGTTTTAAAAAATAATTAACAGTTCCTTAGATCTACATTGGGCAAGACAAATGTATAAATAATAAAGAGTTGTAAAAAATCCATACTGGGTGTTATTATTAGTTCTTTCCTGCTAAGATCATATTATTGTTATGACTCCTCAAAACAATACTACAAAGACAAATATTTTTTATTTAAAACTTCAGACTATGTATAGGTCGATAGGCCTGTTGTTATCGTACACAGTCTCAATCATGTATTAAATTTCTGGTGGCAAGAAAACCTAACAATTAAACTTGCTTACTACCACAATTGTGACTAGTTATTTTATACAGCTGTATTTCAAATCAAACATGGCATCCTTAACAACTAAACTGTAGAATTGACCACTATAATCAAAACTTCTCGGTGACTGGACAAGATCTCAGAATCTCGAAGCAAGTATAAAGTGTATTTTGGTTAAAGTTCCTTACCTGTGCATCTTTATATGAAAGTGAAAAACTGCCTGATGGGGCAATCTGAAGAGTGGCGAGCGCAATGCATTATTTGACCTCCAAGATATTATATTTTTCAATAATAGTAGCTTTTGTAGTGTAGAGTAAAAATGTTATTTTAATGTACAATAGACGAGTTGCCTTCTCTATCACACAAAAAATTTTGGTTCCCATGAAATTGATTATAAGGGTATAAATAAATCACTTTAGGAATTACAATTACCTTCTTTGTCCTTCTCCGAGGTTTTGATAGGCAGAGAATTGCTGTCTAACAAATTAAACAACAAGAAACATAAACTAAAGCTAAAAATTAAGGCTAAAATGACAGAAAATTACTTACTGGTGCACTATCTGCGGGTTCTTTAATCGAAGCTGTATGTATAAAAATAAAAATTGCTACAACACACAACCTGAAATGTACTAAAAAAGATCTTAATAGCAGTAACTAGGTAGACATAACATACCCGTGTGTCTTCGCTGATTTCCTCGTCATTGTATCGAATTCTGCGAATAGTTCCGTTGGGATAGCGATAAAATTCAGTCACTTTTCTTTCCGTGGTAACTGTTCCATTTTTTGCATCTAATTTTCTTGTTTCTTGGACTTTGGAAGTTTTCACAACCCCTCCATTTAAATAATCTGTTTTTTCATCAATTCGGACAACTTCTCCAGAGGATTCTTTAGTAATATCTGCTTCATTGCCATCGTATGGTTCCAGGCGAAATGGGATGATTTTCAAATTAAACGTTGCACTGGCATGCAATGACATTGCCAGCACAAAAAATAACGTATTAATTAATACATCCATTTTTATGTCAAAAATAATTTAACCATGTATATTTTACAATATAAACGTGTTACAATAGATTCTCAGTATGTTGGCTTTTATCCAGCTGCAGGTTGCAGACTGTGTTGTTTTGAAAATTCCAACAGCTGATTGGCTGTTTATCACGTGCTTCAGCAGGTACAAAGGTTGGGTTTTCAAGATCACTTCTATATAATCCTTTTTAGGTTCACAAGGCCGCAGGCAATGTTAAGTTTGAACTCTCTGTAGAAGTGAAATTTGTAAAAACTGCTCAAGCTCAGGTTCAGCTCAGCTCCCTTGAAACGAAAACACATGCTTTAATATCTTACGTACGCAAGAAGAAAGTGAAAATGAACAAAAACAGATGTTTTTCTTTTATTAGTTGAAGCCCTTTCATATCGTCGAAAGTAAGTTTTGAAATTGTGTAATTCGGTTTGCATGGGAATTTAGTTTCTGTGGTCTTTTGGTACGATTATGACAATCAACAGTAAAAAAACCTGATGGTAATGAGTATTTAGTTTCTTGGAAACTTATTGGAGCAATACTCAACTTCATGACTAAAATATGCATATTTAGCTGCATGCCAGGTTCTCACTTTTGACTTTGATGAAGGCTTAGCAGTGGAAATAGGATATCAATGAGCCTGAATTTGGGTCTTTCCAAGTTAGCATTGAAATTCTTCCAGCAGTGGAAGCTCTATTCCATCTACCCAATAATTACCAGATTTACAGACAGAGCTACAATTTGACGCGTTTGAATATTTTTCGTCATCATTATTGTTTTTCTTTTTCCTGGGTAGAATAAAAAGTAGGGGAGATGAAAAAAAAATCAAAGAATTGCAAAATGGACCGAAAACAGCAACAACAAACTGACAGAAACTACAAGTTCCTGTATGCTCCTTGCTCTTTATCTTTATCAGCGGTATCCATTATGGTTAATATACATAGTTTATATGTTGACAGATGTCGACATCTTTCCAAGCAAATAGGAGTGAAAAAGGCATAATATTTTCTTCCGGGTTTCTCTGTCGTCTTTCTCACACTGTTCAAGGTCATAGGTTCCATGTCTCTCCCATAATCTAACTCTTGCCACTGGTATTTTCTGTCCCATAGTCAATTTCTCAATATTGTCACTAGATTCACACAGTCTCTTTTCTTTAATAACATAATCTTCTTTCATTCCCCTAGCTGTTCCAGTCATCGGCGGCCACTTTGATGAATTCTTTCCATTTTGATCCATTGTATGTTGCCCGTATTAATGAATTAGGATTTTCTGTTAGTTGCTGCAGGTATTTCCTTCTTTGTCTTCCTCTTGCTCTTTTACCACCAATTTTATTGGTTAAAGACAGGTGTTCGAGTTTTCCTTTTCGCATTACATGCCCCAGGAATCTAGTCTGTCTACCTCTGATATGTTCTTCAAGAGGTTTCTTTCCTGGTTAACCTGTCTCAGGACTGCTTCGTTTGTTGTTTTTATGGTTCTTGATATTCGCTTCATTCTTCTGAATGCCCACATTTCAAACGCATTGATCTTTTTTACCATTGTCGCAGTTATCGTCCATACTTCACAGTTGTAAGTGAATACTGAGTAGACGTAACATTTTAGTACTCTGAAGCGGGTTTCGAAGCTAATATTCTTGTTGGTCAGAATGGTCTTTAGTTTGTCAAATATTGCTTTAGCTTGTGTTGCTAGTATTTCAATTTCTTAATCATCCTTGGCGTTCCACGATATCCTTGTTCCAAGGTATTTGTACGTGTTCACCTGCTTAAGTTGCTCTCAATTCACCAAAATATTACAGTTTGGAATTTCGTTTTCTTTTTTCTTAGTAATAACCATGCATTCTGTCTTTTGACATTCAATTCCATACCTTTTTTGAGACTGCTGATGTTTGTGACATTCACAAGACTTTGTAACCTTTCTTCCCGGTCTGCAATTAAGATAGTATCGTCAGCAAAACGAAGATTGCTGATACTTGTTCCTCCAACGTTGACTCCTGGTTCTCCCATAAGACCTCTGAATATCATTTCACGCATGTGGATAATTTCGTCGTGTCGAACTCGGTCGAACGACTGCTTGCAATCGATAAAAACCAGGTATAGATCTTTTTGTATTTTTATAGATGTTTCTGCAATGTTTTTCAAAACAAAAACTGCATTCCTCGTCCCTTTATCTGGCGTGAATCCGTATTGTTCTTCTGACAGACCAACTGCTCTGTTTGCTCTCATACGTTTCAGGGTATTTTCTATTTCGCTTTTTAATATTTCCGGTCCTGACATTGGTTCCAAGAGCTTCAAAGGTTTTTCTGGTCGCTCGGGATCGTCATACAGCTCTTCTATGTAGTCAATCTTACAATCTAATGGTGAAATATCTTCAAATCAAATAGAAAACTACCAGGTAAAAGAGACCGGATCCTCTGGTGAAGGTGTTGCATGCAGCATGGGTACTAGCAGCACGCAGCCAGACCCAGGTAGTCAACCTACTATTGCAAAATTAGAAACCAAATGGACAAACGAATTCAGTAAGATTGTCATGAAATAAACATACAGATGATGTGGTGCAGCAAGAGAGACGTAGAGCTGTTGAAGAGACTACAGGAGTACAGTGAATTGGAGCAATAGACAAGACTGATGGAGAATGAGAGATTTTACAGCAAAAAGAAAGAAAGTTAATTGGATTTGAAACTTACGAACCAATAAAATTAAAGCATTTTGATCGGCAAAAAGTTAGGTACAAGACTGAAATTGTAAACAAAGGTTTTTGTAAAATAACTACAAACAACATCACCTAGACTAATTTCCTAATTCGAGCAAGAGCTAGTGTAGTAGATCATCTTGTTTGGGCAAAGAAACTAGACACACAGTACCAAATACTTTGGTGGAAAAGAGGAATACAAAACAAATTCTAACACGCAAAATCTGCAAACTGAAAGAATAGGCAAAATCGAAAAACCAGGAGGCTTGGAAGTAAAATACCACGTAAAGGCAAAAGCATTGAAAAGTTGACAGAGGGACTGAAACAAAGAGTGAAAACGAAGAAAACCAAGTTACAGAGTTATGATCAAAGAAGTAACCAATTATCGTCAAAACCGGCTATTAGTTTCAAATAAAAAACGTCTCTTTGAAGAGATTGAAGGGGCAGTTCGAAATGCAAGTGTAATTCCAGATGCAGAATGGAGCAAAAATTTCTGGTAAATTCTTTGGGACAATGGGGAAAAACACAACAAGGAAGCAGAATGGTTGAAGAGAATTAAAATGTCCACAAGAAATGTACCTGACCAAGCTGAGGTTGTGGTAACAAGAAAAGTCTTGAAGCAACAGCTGAGTAAAATGCCGAAATAGACGTTATCCGGACCAGACGGTGTACACGGAGATATGTTAAAAAGCTTTAACACGTTACACGAAAACAATGTTCAACGATTAGGGAAGAGTTTAACATCTGGGTAAATTCCTAGCTGGATGGTAAAAGGAAGCACGACTTTGATCTTGAAAGAGAAGAATAAAGAAAATCTGGTGTCAAATTTAAGAACAATAACGTGTTTACTAATGATGTAGAAGCTGTTAGAATCAAACAAAATATTACAAACTGAACAGAAGGGCTGTGAAAAGAAGAGTCGAGGAACCATACCTATTACTCGTAGAAAAGATTATATTTAAAAACTGCAAGACAATGGCCAATTTGTGCCTTCCACGGATAAACTATCTAAAAGCACAGGGAAGCGAGGGAAAAGTTGAAGAAAGAATAGAGTAAGAAAAATAATAACATCACGACTGAATGCTGGAAATGTAATCCAAGCCATAAAGCCGAGGGTGGTATCCCTAATACGATACAGTGAAGGAATATTGGATTGGACAGGATTAGAATTACAAGAACTGGACATGGAAGCAAAAAAGTTGCTAAACATCTATAGAGCAATATATCCCCAGGCTGGCGTGGACCGATTAAACTGGAAGCGAGCAGAGGGAGACAGAGGATTGTTAAGTGTTGAAGAATGTGTAGAGATCGAACAAACTAGCATTGGCTATTACACAAACAACAGCAATGAAAGGTTATTGGCAGAAGTGAGGTAAGCGGGTATTGTACCTGATGGAGATAACCCGAAAGATAAGGAAAAAGAACTTACTGAGGAAAGGAAAAACAGATATCTCCAAAAGAAACTTCATCCGACTTTTCACACAGAGAAAATCAACGTAAGAGATAAGAGTATTTATGGAGTTGGCTTTAGAGTGGATTTCTAAAGAATGAAACGGATGGTATGATTTTGGTGGCACAAGACCAAGCCTTGCGAACGAACTGGGTAAAAAGCAATACTGATAAAGAAGTCGTGGCATCTGAATGCCAAAAATTAGCACAGAGAGAATATAAAAGCTGGAGAAATGACAAGGTATCCTGCATTGGTATCTATGCAAGAAATTCGGTTTTTATTGACAGAAGACAGCAAGGTACTTGAAAATGACCAAGCACTATTATTGTGGGACTTATCAATTCAAACTGAAATTCGCATTGATCATAACAACCCAAATATTATGCTGAAGAATAAGAAAGGATAGAGCTATCAAATAATTTATGTGGCATGTCCATTGGTCACTCGAGTGAAGGAGAAAGAGGAAGAGAAGCCAGAACACTACAACGATCTCAAACATCGAATTTTGAAAATGTGGAAGGATGCGGTAAACAAAGCTGCAATAATACCATTTTTCACCAGTACGTTAGGAGTAGTCTCAAAAATTTCAAGCATTACATTGCAGCACTTGACTTTGAGCCGGGAATATAGCTTTTACAGAAAGCATGCCTCATAGGTACGGCCAGCACTGGCAGAAAAGTACTAGCCAAAAGAGACTAAATGGTAGCAAGTCCTCTTTATGCTTTCTGAAGGTACATGATGTAACTTGAACGTGGACTGTGGATTTCCAGTTTTGCTGTGACAATGATACTATAATAATAATAACAACAACAATAATAATAATAATAAAAATAATAATCCACATGGGCCTGAAATACCATGCGGCTACTGGCGCCACATAACCAACCAGCCCCTTCGCAGTACGGCTAAAATGCATTGAGATATGTTATGAAAACGAGAAGTAAATCATACCGCTTCGTCCGTCGCGCGGGTCAACAAGGGACGCGTCCCTAGAAAAGTATACGGTCTAATTCCTCCTCTGCGAATGGTCTACTAGGTAATCAGAACCAGGATATCCCTAACCCTGAAACTGCAGTTATACCCACAAAATCAAAAGAAACTAGAGTTGGATGGCCTACAGAGGATTATAACAATGTTCTTAGAGAGATTTTACATCGCTGAAAAGAACCCCATGAGAAACTTGACTAAACGAGCCTACTCATAATGGAGAAAAATAGTAGGAAAAGGAATCATGAAAAACATCGATGCCAATAAGCTTGCTAATGTATGTCGAGTTTTAGAAATAAGCGGTTGAATGACGCGCAAATTGACCTAATACGGGATGAAATTCGAAATGAAGCTTCTGTAGAGCCTGGGGTTGATATTGGACATAAAAATCCATAATCTTGAGTTGAACTAGTAAATTTGACATCTGAACTGATTGCGAATAAAAAACATGGAGTGAGAGAAGCTAATGAAGAAATAGATAGTAATGTAAACATGGTTTTGGTTGTTGATTTCTTTGAAAAAAATAAAGAAAAGATACAGGCTTCCCGTGAAGACATAATACGTGATAGTTAATGAAACCCAGAAGGATTTAACCTCCATCAACAATTTAATATACTCAACAGCAAAAGCTGCCACACAAAAGCTAGGGACTAAAATAAAAAAGAATAAACCGAAACAGGCTAATAAGGAAGCAAAATGGAAAATGAAAATAAAGAAGGAAATAGAGTCTCTTCGGGCAGCGATCTCAATTCTTGATGAATTAACGAAAGAAAAAGACGTGAAAAGTAGGAAAAGCAGAAAAGTTAAAAGGAAATACAATATAATTCGCAGTCTCTCTAATTACGACTACAGAAGTCTTAAAACAAAGATACAAGTGAAAGCGCAGCGATTGAGAAGATTTGATAAACGAAATAAGTTCTTTTGACAGAACAAGATCTTCAAAACTGATGCTAAAAGTTCTTGAGAGCAATTGAAAAGAGTAAGATTGAGGTAAAGGGGCCGCCTGAGAACAAGGATGTGGAGGAGTTTGAATGGCATCTGAGCTAAGGAAAAAAACTGCAACCAAAAATCTACTTGGATAGGAAGAGAGGAGGAAAGGATGAGTGAGGTCAAAGAACAACGGTGGGAAGCTATTATGATTGCGGAATTGCGCCTGGTCGTAGTGAAATCGCAAAGTGGAAATCTTCAGAATTAGATAAAATTCCAAATTTCTGGCTGAAAGTGAAATACATAAACACCTAATGGCATCATTAAATGAAATCGTCACTACAAGAGAAGCTTTACCGGATTGGTTAAGACAAGGCAACACATATCTTCTCCCGAAATCAGTCGATACTAAGAACCCAAAAAACTATCGCTCTATCATGTGCTTGACCACAACCTATAAGATTTTAACATCAGTAATCAGTGACAGAATGTTTAATTTCCTTGAACAAAACTTTATTCTTCCTCAGGAACGAAAAGGCTGCAAAAAGAACTCGTGGATGCAAGGATCAGTTTCTAATCAACAAAATGATTCTGGAGAACTGCAAGAGAAAGAGTAAAAACGTAAGCACAGCATGGATTGACTTTCGTGAAGCTTTTGACAGTGTTCCGCATGATTAGATTATTAAAAGCTTAGAATTGTACAAGATCTCACCAATAATTACAAAACTTTTAAAGAAAATTATGTCAAAGTGGAACACCTCTCTTTTCCTTACCCACGACGCTGGGACTACTAAATCTAACCCTATCAAAATCAAACGTGGTATCTTCCAAGGAGACTCTCTTTCTCCACTTCTCTTCTGCATATCGCTTATCCCCTTGTCCAGCGAACTTAAAAACGCCAACTGTGGTTACACGGTCTATGACAAACAGATTAACCACTTTTTCTATATGGATGACTTGAAACTTTTCGCAAAAAGTGATCAACCCCTAGGATTGCTAATTACAGTTAGGCAGTTTAGTAATGATATTTGCATGGAATTCGGCCTCCATAAGTGCGCAAAAGCTACATTCTCACGAGGAAGACTAGCGAAAACCTCATCCATATATCTTGATCCAAACACGGGAATTAGAGATCTAGATCCTGAGGAAATGTACTAATACTTAGGAGTAAATGAAGGCAACGGGATTAATCATGCTGGAATAAAGGAGAAAATCCGTTATGAATACTGCCGAAGAGTTAGATCAGTGCTTAAAACCGAGCTTAACTCAAAAAACAAAATTCAAGCAATAAACATCTTTGGTGAATCAGTTGTACAAGACAGCTACAACATAATAAACTTTAACACTCCTGACATAAAACGTATGGGCTGTAAAACTAGAAAACCATTCGCATCAAGTGGTATGCTCCACTCCAAAGCAGATGTTGACCGTTTCTATCTGCCTAGGTGCGAAGGGGGACATGGACTCATACAACTTAAAATGTTTTACAAAACCACAACAATCGGAATGAAACAATATCTTGAATCAAGATGATTGGATGTCAAATCTAGTAAGCAGGCATGACAGGAGTAAAAAACTGCAATCGGTTTACAAATAATTCCCAGAAGTTCGAAAACGAATTAGGTGTAGAAAAAAACAAACAAGATGAAGATGGAAGTAAAGCCACAGAAACTGCGAAGAAAATTAAAATGAATGCTAAAAGGAAAGCAAAAAAACAGCTTGCCGATCATTGGACTCAGAATGCTCAGCATGGAGAGTATGCTCTCCGAAGCCAAGACGCTGATGTAGCTCAATATGCAACCCATTAGTGGCTGAGGAGTGCAGGACGTAAGGCAGAGACAGAAGGCTTCATCATCGCAGCACAGGACCAAAGCTTATTTACCCAGAATTACCAAGCAAACATACTGAAGAACGGAGTTGACCCTAAGTGCCGGTTCTCTGACCAGCACACGGAAGCAAGACCACCTTGTGTCCCGATGTCCGGTACTTGCTCCAAATGCCAGATTATAGACTTTGCCGTTCTGTACGATACCAGGATTGATGAAAAAGAAAGAGAAAAAATATTTAAATACCAAGACTTAGCAAAAAACTGAAAAAACTGTGTAACAAAAAAGTGAAAATAACCCCAGTTATAATTAGAGCTCTAGGAGCACCAAAAGCATTGACAAAAAGAAATAAAAATAATAATAATAAAAATAATAATTAACTAACAGAAAAAAATTCAATTCCTCAGACAACCCAATTGTAACAAGAACCCTGATCATTCGATGGGTTTCTGTCTTGTCAGATGAAGTACAACTACAAGATCGCACTCGAAAAGTTATATTAGCTTTGTCAATTCAGCTTGGCTAGGTTTACTGATTAAAAAATCCAAATATTTTTAAAATATGCAAATGGTTTGAATATGTTCAAAAGACTAATAAACGTAGAGGAGGCTAGAATGAGATGGTCTCAGTGGAACATTTTCTAAAAATTAATTGTGGTGGGTACATTTTTTCCAGACCTGGGAGAAGTAGACAGTATATTTTCCAATTCCACGCCTGATCTCTCATTTAACTAACGTACATTGTACTCATTGTATAGTACTATAAAGATATTTTTGTCAGGTTCAAAGGCAGCGCGTAAATATTAGACTCTGTTGTCTGGAAAGGAAGTCAGAAGTCTAATTCCTTTTGTACATTATCAAATATCAAGGTGCAGCAAAGATAAAGCTACTTGTCAGATGTAAAAGCCCACATCATTACAGGGAATGAAAGAAATAACAGTACAGATATAAATACTCGCGATACTAGCTTGCTTTCTATTCATTATGGAAAAATTTTGACATAACGTTTGCGTACTTTTCATCCTGCGCTTTTATCTTCCTATTTAACTTCAATATTAAAGTTCTGAAGGATTTGTTTCCCGGTTCCTTTATTAATCCAGTTGAAATGTCTTCTTTTGCCTTGTCAAACTCATTCGTTTCAACATATCCAAAGGCTCTTCTATAAATGCTTTTAATATGGTCAGGATCTAAATGAAGGGCCTTGGTAGAGTTCGCAATCACGTGATCAAAGAGTGAAAGCTTCATTTGACAGGCGGCTAAGTTTGCAAAACATGCTAACTTTAGTTCATTAATTGGTTGTCGCTCCTCTTCTGATGGAGTTAAGACTGGAATTAGAAATTTCAGTGCTTGGCTGTAATGATAAGCTGCTTTTCGTGGGTCTTCCACCTGTTATTAAAACAAAAAGAAAACGTGTGCTTTAACCAATGAGTATGGTAAAGACATTGCATGTGACGTTGCTCGTTAACTTATCATTTCAAATTATCATCATGTAATTTCTCACACCAATTTTTGCAATATCTTAAATTATGGTTATTTTACGTCACAACAGTAGACTTTCATTTCAAGGTTTAATAATTTTTGTTTCAATTAAATCAAAAAATGAAATCATCTTACTTATTTGTGTATAATCGGCACAAAAGTTCATTCGATATTTACAAGGGAGATGGAACTGCAAGGTGCAGAGAAACTTTTTAGAACACTATTGATGCAGTAAAAAAATCGAAGAAGGTATAATACTGAACGAACATTGTTACCGAATAATTTTTTTAAAATGACTACAGAAGTATCAAAATAATGTAGTGCTTTGATCCTTTGAGCAGTTGTTGGTTTTATTTAGTAATTTCATGGTTAATTCGGGTTTTTTTAAACCGTACCCAAAAGGCCTAATAATTAATTGTAAAGGAAAAAAAATCAAACACAATTATATGACGGGTCTTGTGAAAGCAGTGTTGTCCATCAAAAGCCACTGGGCGTACCACACATACAAAGAACAAGAAAGGTAAATTACTGCAGTAACGTTTAACCATGACGTTTCATACACACACAAACATCTATATATAATATAGTTTTTTTCCTCTTTTGTGTTGTCGAGGACTCTTGTCTCTGCTTCTGAATGTGGGCATACCCAGCATATCCTACATTATTGTCAATGGCAGTTGGTTGGGGTCTTCGTTGGGGTGCGAACATTCGGAGGTTCTAATATGCACTAATGAGCTATGGGGAAGGGAAACACGTGTGGCCTCTGATAAAAGTAAATAAGTAAATGCACATCACACGCAAATTTATGAAAGCCAATTTAGTGGTTGATTCTTTTTTTTCCCACATTTTTTACAATACTTGACATGTCATTACTGTCAAAGTTATTCTGGTAACATCGTGATAGATAAAATGTAGGGTAAATTATTCTCTGGATGCAGCAACATTGATGCTATTTTTAAACTGGAGCAGAATCAAGTCAAGTTTCTCGCTAAACACCCTCATTCATTTGTATTTAACCTTTGCAAATTAAAACTAAGCCTCTGACTAAGTACCCCTGAGGTGCATGGTTTGGTAATGATAAAATTAAACAAAAAAAATGCTCCTCTCAGAATAAAACTGCAAAATATATATTGAATCTGATGAGCTTTTTTGAAATATGCACTTTGTTTTTCTCTATTAAGTTTTGTTTTCTATACTTGTTACCAAAAAATTTTAAGTTTACTTACTGCAATCGAGACTTTTGTTCTACATGTGTAACACCTAAACATTCATTTCATGTTATATCAATTTCAAAAACTATTTTTAATTGTAGGTTTGATATCTTAAATCTATTTTGGTTATTTACAAACTCAAATATCACAAAAACGTAGTTCATATAGTACTGAATTGGTTGATGTAGCACTGAATCGTTAGTGTTAAAAGCCATCGAGTTTTCTAAAAAGTAAAGCCACTGACAGTTTATAGTTTGTATCAGTGCTGTAAAGTAGGCTTCTAATTAAAACTGATGATTGTATTTATAAGCAGAGCAATCAGACGCGTAAACAATTTATAACATCGAACGGTAAAGCATCCAGTAACAACATGCACTGTAAAGAAAGTGGTTGGCAGTGCAGTGGCATCATGGTAGTCAAGGAATTTAGATGCAAACCCCAAGATTCTTAAAAAGAAAAATTAAAATTAAAAACTTTGCTGTCTGTGCTTGGAATACAGTAACATTTACTTAATTCTAATCTTTCATAATAGCCAGATAAATTAAATTTTCCATATTATCTCATCATAGCTTCAGACCTGGTGAATTAATTTCCAAATCACCAAGTAACTCGCCAATGAAATAAATTACATCGACAATATCTTTCGAGACCATTTGCAGCCTCGAGTCACAGAAACATTTATGGTAATGTGGAGTAAAACACAACCATTGTGTTTGAATAATATCGCCTTAATGGGACCCTAAGCCCCATTTTAGCCAATCAGCGATCTTTTTGTGGCTCATCCTCTCCTAATTTTTTTAAATGTAAAACTAATGTATTTTTTGAATTTTATTTTAAAAAACAGGTTTAGAAATTATGTTTCAGAGTTAAAGGCTAAAAAAGTAAAACGACTGGTAGTGGTCGAAGAATGTTGATTTGCAAGAAATAGCGTGAGAAAAAAAATCTCTCAAAAATGTCAAAGACTTTCGAGGACATTGAATTTATAAAGCGGTACTTTTCATCTCCTGTTAAGAACATTCCTAGAAATAGTCGAATTTGCCTTGCTCTTCTCTCATGAACTGATAGAAATGCTGGCCACTGCTAAGTTGTTCAAAACAATGCCTGAAATTGGAAGGTTTTGTGAATTAATTTTAACAGTTCTTGTCACATCAGCTGCTGTTCAGCGACCTTCTGTCATGAAGCGAATCAAGAGTGGATGTCGTAACTCAATGGGGTCGAGTTAGTTATCTTCCTTGTCACTTTTTTCTCTTAAAGAAGGTCTTTTATCAAGCTTTGTATGTTCAAACCTTCATGAAAAGGGTTATAGACTTATCCTTAACAATGAAAGTGCGATGAATTGAGTGTATTTACAAACAGTTTTCAAATTAAGTTTTGAATTCATATTAACATTTTTAAACAGCCGCTGTGCGTTATTCAAAACTATTGTAGTGGATTTATGTATTATACACAAAAAAAATCAAATTTTCTAAACCATTTTTAGGGCAGTTTGCTCCCAAAATCATTAATGTAGCAATATATATATATATATATATATATATATTGCTACATTAATGTATATATATATATTTTTTTTAGGTGAATAACAAGCAAAAGAAATGTTTGGAAAAGCTTTCTTCTGTTGAAAATGGAAATAATACGAGCACCACTATACAGCCTACTTATTGTTCTCTGAAGGGGCGTCTTCCCTCATTTCGGCAGGATCATAAGGGGAGTGACTCTAATATTTTTACAGTACTTCGCCTCCAGACACCCGTCCTTTCAATTTGTTATCTCTAAATACCCTGGGCAAAATGCCACGCTACGCCCATGATGGTTTGTCGAGACTGTGTTAATCATTCTGAGAGTTTCCGCTACACATGTGGCCATTTTACGCCCAAGAAGCAAAGGAAAAATAAAATTAATAAATCAAAATCAGAATATGTGAATTTTTTAATGCAAACGCGAAGATCAAGATAAAAAATGGGCCACAAATGTTAAAATTCTGAACTTTATGGAGTCAGAGGAAGCCATAGATGTAAGAGCTTTATCATGTCTTGAGTCGTACGCTTTTTATGAGCTACTTTCGAGAGAAACTTCTCCCATCGTCTGGCTACTGAAATGCCTAAGCACGGCTGTTTTTATACCTTGGTAGTGCGAATCCACGTGTGTACAGGGATCGAGTTGCTTCGAGGAGGGGCGCCATACCTTTGTTGTGCTTGTTTTGCTTGTTGTGTTTCTTTTATTTTCCTCTTTGTTGTGTTGATTTTCTTGTCTATAATTCTTTTATTTTCTCAGTCAAAGATGTGAACTTGTATCCAGCAGTGTTCGGCTATTTCATGATTCTTGGTGTCACTTTTTGAACAGCTCTCTTGTGCTCTTTTCCTTTTGACCCAAGGAACGCTTTGATTCGCTAATGTTAGAGGCAGGGCAGTCTTTACATTGTAGTCTGTAAACTGCGTTGTTCCTCTCCTCAAATGGGACTGGGTGCTTTGGTTTTGACTGAATCTTCCTTAGGCGTGATGTAATGAAGAAGGAGCACTGAGTCTTAAGTGCTCACTGGTGTTCTTCACGTAAGGCAGACATATGTTTCAGAGGTTCTCTATTTTCAGGATTAGGTCCAGTGGTTTTGTGTAAGGCTCTCTGGAATCCTTAGCATTGGATAACAGAACCTTCTGAAGGCGTCTTTCTTCTATTCTAAGGTCATATGGATTGGAAATAATGCTTCTAGCTCTTCCAAACAGAGTGGTGATGACACTGTTACGAGCTGAGACTGGATGGTCTGATGCATTATTGAGGTACTGGTCAGTGTGAGTTCGTTTCCAGCAGATGGTAACGGAAATGCTGCAATCTACTTCCCTCTTTACTGGGCCACCCAGGAGGGTATTTCTCTTTCTCCTTTCCCCATGGTCAATATCGTGCTTGGATGTAGGCTGTTTGTGTGCGCAAAGAAACCTTGTAGGTGATCCTTTTTGGTGATTACAAAGCCATCGTCGACGTACCTTTCCCAGACAGTTGGCCCTTGGTCTGCTGTTTTACCAGTCACTTATGGTTCTCCTTATGATGCCTACACAACAACGTGATTCCAAATGACCTGCGTCTTTGTTGCCCAGTTGCCATAAACAGGTCAAGGTGTATCATCTGCTATATCCGTCGTTTGCCTTATGAACTGTCCATGTATTGGGGGTTTTTTCCACCTGTTTTTTCTTTCTACAGCAACCGTGTTTTTAAAGGCATCAACATACCTCAGGTTCTCCATACCAATATTTTGCTGCTCTTATTCGTCTTTCATTACTTTTCTCAACATACTGTCTCAAACCGAGGACTGAATTCCCAACACACTCTTCGATTGAGGTAAGTCCTCGTCGGCCGTCTTTTCTTCCTACAAATAGTCTATCAATATTATCCTTTGGAAGGAGAGCTTTGAGCACTGTGAGGAGTTTCCTGGTTCTCCTGTCCATTGGTTTTGTTTATATAATGTCCAACCCAGGAAGGGCACAGAATATCTCGT
>RDPX01000336.1:625539-643503 GCA_003991215.1 Morbakka virulenta
TTTCAGTACTATCTATGTTAGGAATTAAAAAGAAGATTAGGGAACACTTGAGTACATATACTTTTGTCATAAGAAATTCCAAAATAAGTCAAGTCAATGTTCAACAACATCCGATGTACACTGTCACCAAACACCGTAACTTTACATCGCTTTATTCAAATCAAAGTAAAGCAAGTACAGGTGCTCAAGTGTTCCCTAATCTTATATTTAATTGCTACCAGTAACTAGGTAGTTGTATCACATACCTTGCACTGACCGTCAGAAACAGTATGAAGTGATGTCATTTTCTGGCAAACAGCTCCTGAGTAAAAAAAGGTTTTACAGTACATTAAATTACAAAAAAGTGCATTATCACTTCAAAAAGATTTGCTGCCAATCAATATTGGTATAAAGGCTCAAATAATGGTATGGGTGATCATGGTAGAAATTCCTCCAACTCAAATCCTTGCCTCCTAACAAATACAAAATTAGCTTAAATGCTGGTAACCTGCTTTCTACGGTAAAGCTTCTGGCTAAACAACATTTTGTCACCCTGGCATTGGTGAAGAGAAAATCTGACTTTGTCCACCTTTTGTTGGGGGCAAACCATAAAAAAGGATGGCATCACGTTTGGCCAACCAAACATTAGAACATGGTGTGTAAAAATTAAATGATCTATTTCCATTAATCTTTGCCCCAAAATAATTTGGATAGCCCAATTGAATAACTTTGTCTAATTGAGTGTCCTCTGCAAATCCATGCGAGAATTGCATTTGCATTTTTCTGATAAATATGATAAAGGTAATACCTCTTTCGCAGTACTGTTGTGGCGCTACAAAGGGACGAAGCCTTCTTACTTTCTTCCTCGTAGTAATTTATGTTTTCCTATGCTTCTAATTTATCCTCCAATTCTGGTTCAATAAGACACCCCACACATTACTGGTACACTTGTCAACCACGTCATGCATATTTTTCGAATAAAAACGCAATTCAGATTTGCCTCAAGTTGTATTTTTNTGAATAACTTTGTCTAATTGAGTGTCCTCTGCAAATCCATGCGAGAATTGCATTTGCATTTTTCTGATAAATATGATAAAGGTAATACCTCTTTCGCAGTACTGTTGTGGCGCTACAAAGGGACGAAGCCTTCTTACTTTCTTCCTCGTAGTAATTTATGTTTTCCTATGCTTCTAATTTATCCTCCAATTCTGGTTCAATAAGACACCCCACACATTACTGGTACACTTGTCAACCACGTCATGCATATTTTTCGAATAAAAACGCAATTCAGATTTGCCTAGAGTTGTATTTTGGTTATTAATAAAGCCGTTGTATTAAGCAATATGGTTTCTTTTACAATCATTGACACAACAGGTGTAAAAGATGTACCTCTGAAAACAACAGGACAAGAAAGGGTTTGGCCAACAGTAAGCATAGCAGCAAAGCCCAAAGCAAACAAGTTAAATCCATCTATTATATTTGCGGGGGTTTAATACAAATAAAAATATCTGCATGAAGAGTGCACGTGATGATGCTTAACTGCATCAAGTAAAAATGGTTGGCCAAACAAGAACCTCGCAGTACGATGGGTAGATGAAGTTGTAGAAAAGTTCATAAGAGACTTTTTGCATTGGATTCTCATAAAGCACCTACAAAAGACGCATCTTCTGGTTACTTACTTCCTCCAGGAGGTTATACCAACTAAGACATTAAAGTAAACAATTTAAACAGACAACTGCAGACTCTTGGTGAGGAAGGTAACTATTTGGCCACTGGTTAAAATAAGAACATTGGCAACTACAACAAAAAATATGTTTAAAATTAAATTTTCTCTCCTTACCAAATTGTTACGACAAAATGAATAAATGCCCACCGCTTTTAGGTAAATATCTCGAATCGATGCACGCGTAAAACTTTAATAACAAAATTATTAAGTGCCAGGTTGCTTATTTGAGCCAGTACTGCAATACTCTAATATTATTTCATCCTGGTCTCTGTTGTACGAATTTAAAGTACGATCATTCACAGTAAAATATTAATTTGTAGTAGCCAAAATTACTTGTTAAATTTCTTGCAAATATACCCGATAGTAATTAATGGGAGGCAAAGTACCATGATTTTACCAAAGAAGCATAAAAGGAAAAATCCAAACTATTTAGTTTTACAATATTTTGCTGGTCATTGTGGTGAAAAAGCACTTTTCCATCCTTATACCAGCTAATTGTATAGTTATATTTTACAAGGCTACTGATACCTTGGTTACAATAAAACAGGATATGTTTAATAAGTGAGGTCTTCAAGCATAACAGCACCTGAAGTCATTACTTTTTAAATCAATTAACAAGGGCAGTACCACTTTCAAAAAGGAATACTTACAAGAACGATGTGTTGTAAAATCAATTTTTCAAGTTACAATTGAGAGCTATGTATTGTCTGCTTTTTTGGTGAAATTAGGGCACTTCAAAGGAATTTTTAAAACAAAACTTTCACAAAAAGACACCAACTAATTACAACTGTCCTTGACAGCTTTGATAGCCAATACAGTAGATATCTGTCAATTACTTCTGGTTAACCAAGTTACAGGTGATACTGCTGAACAAAAATAGTCTTGAACAAGTTACCTGGACAATTCAATGCCTTCGTTATTCTGAACACTCACAAAACCATCAAAATGTTATTATTCACAATCGACTAGTAATGAGTTAAAATAGTACAGTAAGAATGCTCCATTTTCCCCTCTTATAACACCAATTGTCTAATAGATACTGAAGCTTTGATATGTCATGAGCAATAACCTTTTTTTGAGCTTTGTTTCAAGGAATACGTCTCCTATTACCTTAGTAGTGATTAAGTAGACCCTATTTCATACGACTGCAGTGCAGACCTACGTGGTAAATAAAGTTGTTTTCCGGAGTTGTGTTTGTTGTGTTCTTTCTTCATTGCTTGGAGCCATACTTCTGAAAAAGTGTAGGATACACTCTTGACGTGATTACTGTGCTGTAGAAAATTGACTGTTTCTGTTATTTTTCTTTCTTCAAGTGGGACTTGATGCTTTGGTTTTGACGGTATCCTTAAGGTGGATGTCGTGAAGAAGGAACATTTTGTTTCATGATATTGGAGTGATCGTCAAAAATGTTCATTGATGTTTTTGACATAGAGTTTGCTGTTATTGTTACTAACTCTAACAAATCGAAAAGTGACATAAATTTCAAATTTCAACTTTTTCAAAAAATAAGCAAGACTATGAAAAAATAAAAGAAAACAAACAAACAGCCTGCAGCTAATTCCTTTTCTCACTTGGTTTATTCTACTAAATTTATATCTACATGCTCTACAAACTGAGCTATCAGTGCTCATTCATAACCAAATCATTTTTGTAATCATATCTTTTACTTAAGTGTGCTGCTTTTTTTCCAGGTCCCTACCACTGGACATATTCCAATCAGAGTTGAACCCCCCAGAGGATAACAAATACCCTTTCAAGGTTGCTCAGGTGGTAGAGCATGTGGTCGTGATATTCATAACCACTGGTTCAAATCCAGTTTGTAGCACGCAAATTTTTCACATTTCTACAATTCTAAGTCCTCTTCATCTTTACTAAATAATTTTCGAAAAATTTTCACAAACGTCTTCCTTTATTTCTACTTCACTTTTTACGCGTAAATTTTCCTTCGATCCATTCTTTGCACATAAAAGAAGGTAATTCATTAGCAAATTATTTAGGCTCTATTCTAACTTTATTATCCTGATTTTATATTTTTAGTTAAAAGTACGAATAAGTAGTTAACTGATTTTGTAAGGAAGATTGAATCTTATAAATTGTAGTATCAATGATCATCATTATTTCCATTGCCAATTAATGTCTATTGTTTCTCAAATCAGCTGAGATTACACAGTCCACGAGTGACTTCCACACAATACAGCTCGTTGCTGCTTTTGGATCAGCACCTAGAATTCCAACATCTTTTTTTACACAACTTTCCAGAGAATTACTTGCTTCTCTCCTTGTAACATTACCAAACCACTTTATTCTTCTAATTAGAATTAGTACACCTACTTCGAGCAAATAGCATCTCTTTCCAATTATTGCATATGAGATTCTATCTTGCAAACTCATATCTGCTGTGCTTTTCGGTCACACCTTATCAGCAGGTTTTTAAGTACTTAGTATTGAGTCATGTAGTGAAATGAAATTATGAGAGTTTCACTATCTTACTTCAGAAAACGATAGAATTGCTTTGTTTTACATATTCCCACTCAATTCAAACCATTTACTAATGTTGCTGCCACTGCGTTTCTCACAGCTCACTCTGTTCCCCCTTCTCTATCTATGTTGTCACCAGGAAGAAGAACTGGCTGACTTCTTTGATCTTCTCATCATTTAAGATCAGGATTTCTCTGATTTTCTCACTGGTTACACTTGTGCATTAAAATTGACCATTTTCAAATTTTCAGTTTGGAACAATGTTCATGACACCAATTATTGCAAAAGGTACATCATAATAAACTCACTCTGACACCTCTGTCACAGAATCCCATGGTAATTTTACAACTTGCATTCTCTTTGCCATCTTTTTACTGGTCACCACTATCTTCGTTTTTTCCATATTTGCTCTGACTTCATGCCTTTCCCTATTCGCCATCCAGCGTACAAACATCTGCTTAACTTCTACCTTTGATTCTGTTATTAGCATAAGAGTATCTGCATACACCAGTTTAAAAATAATCTTATTGCTGCATTATTCACTTACTTCTTCCATTATAAGCACGAAGAACAAAGAGCCAAGTGGAAAGCTTTGGTGTACTCCAAGGTTGATAGGGAACTCTTCAGATATACCACTGGATTCCATTAACTTTGATTTTCTATTGGTGTAAATTACCATTACTAGTTCTACAAAATTCTCTGGTAACTCTTGCCTTCTTAGAGCCCATTTTATGAACTCTTACATTTTTAACTTATACCTGTGTTATTTAGTTGCCTTCCTCTTGTCATGTCTCATTTTACTATGGTTTATTCATGTCACTTGTGTTATGTGAATTCCGTATTTTATTCACTTTTTATTTTCGGACTTGTAATCAGTCTGTAAACATTACATTGGTACCGTCGACAGGAATTAGATTAGCGCAGTGAATGATTTAAAGTGAAGTTTTACTATATCTTTACATCATTACATATTTTGATTTATTATTGGTTACTATTTATTTTTAAATATTCATTATCACAAAGGCTATTGATATTTCTTGCCTACTGCACTTCAGTTCTTATAGTGATCCCACTAGCTTGAGTGCCAGATAGAAAAAAATGGCTCCAGGGATTCAATTTGTACCACGTAACACCTGACATGAGTGACAATGATTAAAAATGTGCCTTACTTCTCCACTGTGATGTTAACGACCTACGCGAAATATTCACTGCACTATCTAAAGTTAACTCTGTTGTTAATCCATATAGTAATGTCTGTACTGGCTTAAATGTGTATTCTGTCTAAATAAAAGAAGCGTTATGAATGACATATTTTCCACTCTTGTGGTCAAGGTGATAATGAACCCTTTTCTGAATACATCATTCACTTCAGAACATTGGCTAAATCACGTGAATTTCACAATGTCAGTGATGAAACCATTTACCCAGAATAAACTCGTTGATTCTTTGTTTAAAAAACTGCAACCGAATGACAGTCAGCCATTCCGTTTGTGCGGATTTGCGAAGGTGCAGAAAGCCAACATTCCTGTAAGATTGGCTGTGTCTATGCCAGAAATTGCAACACAAATGGCTGTATGGATATCTACTGTAAATGAGTGTTCAATTAGCTCTTCCACAAAACATATTATTTTTTATCTTAACAAGATCAATTTAGATGAGGACAAAGAAATAATAAGTTCTGGTGTAGCGTCTCCCTATACATATGTTACTGTTGAAAAAGCAACAGATCATTGCAACTTACTATTTTCGGCTAATTAGGAAAAAATCTCCAGTTGATAAAGAAACATCTAAAGAATTGTAGAAAGTTTGCAGCTGCAATATTACCATGTCAACCAGCGATGGATTTTACGAACAGGTGGGTGGTCTTGTTATGGGTGGCCCACCAGCCCCCATGCTTGTCAATGGTTGGATGAACAAGTTTGATCATTCAATAAAAGGAGACGTAGTATTGTTTAGTATATACATGTGCAATATCCTTCGGCACATAAAAAGACAGCCTGCTTCCATTTTTAGATATGTCAATCACCCGGTCAATTGGAAAACTGCCTTCATTATGGTTCCCAATAGTAACTCACAGACTTCACTGTGAAACGCCACCCATTGACACCAGACAGATACAAGCATTCTGTAGTCCTCGGGATGGTTCATCGTATTGTAAGATCTTGCAGTATGTGGAAAGCTGTCCATCAAAGGTTGAACAAAGCATGAGCGATATTAGAAAACAACCAATACCTGCCTGTCTTCCAAGATACCATCATTAAGGGAACTTCTTGTGACGATAATAAAGGGCGACAAAACGGAGAAAACAGAAAAGAAGCTAGAAAGTGAAGAGATGATGGTTATTCTTACAATATCGGGGAAAACTGTCTGAAAAATACGAAAGATAACACAAACAGATTTTTAACTAGCATAAAAAAAGGACCCTTCCATCATAGAAACCGCCAGTCTCGAAAACTCTTAAGAGTGGTATTGTGTATCAAATTAGCTGTTCACGATGTAATCTGTGTTATGTGTGGTAAATTACTCGCCATCTATATATCAGGATTAAAGAGCATTCAAAATACACCAGCCCTGTGAGAAGTCATTTCAAGGAATGCAACCGTGTTATCAATGGATAACATTACGATCCTTTCCTTATCACGATCAACTAGTCATTTACTGATATTAGAAGCCTTGTTCATAAAGGGCTTTAATCCATCACCAAATATAAGAAACGAGTACCGAAGTTATACTTTGATGATTAAAATTTAAAATGTCTTATATAACAGGGTTTTTTTACAGCTTTGCTTTGTTCAGCTTTCTTTTATTAGCATCCTCTCCAATTTTTCTCTACTTTTTATTATAGGACTTTTTGAAAGGGTTTGTTGATATATTTTACCAGACAATTGTACCCTTCTTTTAAAGGTTTTATTTTATCTTTTGGATCTGATGAGACAATGATGTCGAAATATGTTATTAAATAAAGAATTAAAAATTACATTGAAAGTTTTATAACTTGATCATATGGAACATTACCACAATGTTTTTATGCTACATTTCATAACTCTGCTTTTGTTTTAACTTGATCGCTGATACGTTTGAAAAATCTTCATTGACCTTACATTGGTCAGATTCTTTTCTGGATATAGGTGTTGCTAAATCAGCAGGGACTTGCTGCGGATACGTATCCGAACTTTGTTGCTCAACATCTAATCAACAACCTTGACCAAAGGCTGTCTATAGATCAAGGGAGTTATTTTCTTCCAATCTCCAGTAAATAATATTGGACTGAAACCCATTAATAAAAGCGTCTCTAATCATTTCGAACTTATATTGTTCTGCTGACCCAGTTCAAAAATCACAATTTTAACTAACATTTGAATTCGTTTAAAAAGTGGTCTAATGTTTCTCTAATCTTTTTTCTAGTGGATAATACATGCCTAGCAAGTATGGCATTCTTTTGCTTAAAACATATTGTTTTTATGGTTTCAATTGCATTTCAAATGAGTCACATTCAGAAAAAATTTCATACACATTAGGTTCAATATAATTAATCAAGAGATTGAATTTACTAACCATTTCTGATGTGCTACTGGTAGGTAATGGTTCCATGAAACTATTGAAAGTTGGAATTTTATAAGTTTTATCATCATCAGTGGCATTTGGATGGAGTCCAAATCTTTCTTGTTTCATAAAATGTTCCATCTTTAAATTTCATATTATTGATGGCAGCAGTACTTCTTAAAATTGATGATTCATGGAAGCTGCAGAAAGAGAATATATTACTTTCAGGGGAGCAAATGTGTATTCCATAGTACAGAAACCATAGATCTTCTAGGTTACCACATTCCTGAATTTTCTCTTAAACCAGACCCTAACCGTCTTACACCTCTACTTAATTTGTCAATTTCAGAAAAACCCAAAATCATTAAAATGAGTGACACAAATTATCTTTTAATTATGCTAAAAGGATTCATCAATTTTCAGACAAATTTCACACGCTCAATATTGTGACAACATTTTTTTAAACAGAGAATAACAAAAGGCTTTTGAAGATTAAAAATAAAATCAGCTGATGCAGTAATGCAAGCAATTGATGAAAAATATAACATTTGTTGTTGAAATCAACACTTAACCAGGCTGAAAGGCCGGTATCCTTTCACTTTCATTCTTTACAGCCAGCAGAACAACATGAAGCCCCACTGAAAAAGAAGCACAAGCTATTGTTGTATCTATGCACCACTAAAAATATTTCTTGCTAGTATCTAACTTCACTTTAAGAACTAATCAGAAATCTGCATCACATATGTATGGGATCAAGCAAAATCAAAAATGACAAAGTCACAAGATGGACAGTTGCATTGTAGCTGTATTCATATGACATTCAGTACCATCTAGGGAAATTTAATGATGGTCCTGCTACTTTCACAAGAATCAAATGTGTGGGCATATCTTCTGATTCATTGTATGGTATCCGTTCTGCCATGTGTAGCCCTGGTACCACCAGACTCAATCACTTTGTAGAAACAAAAAAATTTATTATATTTGTTTAGAAAATATCATACAAGTTTGTAAGGAATGCAGAATTTGCTATGAAGTGAAACTAAGCTATTATAATCTGAACAAGATAAAACTAATTAAAGCTACATAGAGCTTTAGGGTCTTTTTGAGCCTGGGTAATTCACTAGAGAAAAAAACAACTTAAAAAAATATTCATAGTTAAATTGGTTAGATAAAGCAATGGAAAAGCCACCTGGTGGGCTGTATTTACAATTGAAAAGCTTCTACTTAGTGGGACCAGCATGAAAGTTGGCACAGTGGTAGATCAAGATAACGAATCCAATGTGAACAAATCTCAAAACTGCCCCAGACCCTCATATTGTTGACAGCACCAAAATATAAACAAGCAATTTTTTTTCACCAAAACCTTGATCAATGTATGTTAATCATTCTTACCAAGCTTTGCTAAATAGCCATGTGGTGGAAATGTACTATTCAAAAGATAGGAGTATTAATTTTTCATAATCATAGCACAGTGATTGAAAAATACATGTAGTAGCAAAAAATGATTAATCATGTGATACCATTGCTTGCAACTCTAGTGAATTTTTTTTTTCACAAGAGTCTATATATCTGCTATTTTGAAAAGTGTTATGTATAGTCTTCTTCTTAATCATCCACTTTATTTCATACTGGGCTGGTATTAACCTTTTGCAAGGGTGAGGTCCAACAGTCTTATCAAGATTAAAGACCCTTTTCCCATGCTTGGCAGTCTTGTGGATTGATATAACCCAATTGTAGATTCTTGATCATGTTTCACTAATTTGTTCCACATCTGCTTTGGTCTGACTTGAGTTGTTTACCCCTATTTATCTGCAGTTGACAGTCCTAGGATATCCAACCCAAACTGTGCTCAACATGTTCAAGCCATCTCAGCCTACTCTCTTGAAGAATGTCCATATAATTCTAATGTTAACCTGGTAAAGAAGAGACTAGAAGGGAACATTAACTTCAGGATTAACAACTGTTCATTCACAATATATTAATTTATGTTGTTGATAGTTAAGTTTCAATCTAATATCACCTTAATATCTGAGACAGACATTGTATCAGTACTTGCCTCCTTCACTAAAACTGTTTTCTCACCCATCATTTTTAGAAATCAAATTACAATTCTTCATCATCATTTTTAAATAAGTCTAAGTTAATGTAGAGCCTTTCACTTAAATGTATAGCTGATGACTGTCATGGCAAGAAGCAAGGAAATAGGAATAATTGTAGTCACATTTTCTGTTGTATCAATAACTGAATTATTAGGTAAAACATGTGTTGAAGCTGTGTACCAAAATGATGGTAGAGCTAAAAGGAACTTTGAATAAAGAAAAGTAGTTGAATGAAGTTAATGAAATTAAAGAAAGATGATATAAAATATTGTGGATACCTCTGAGAGGCTGGAAGGTAATATTTAGTTTTATCACTTTTTATGTAATTGTCAACTTAAATCTTATTAATGGTTTAATGTTCTTCTGCACTACATTACACACATAACTTTGTATCACACAAAAACTTTATGCAATATTAAAAGTGGAATTGTATTCTTTATTAAATGTATGTTAATAATTTTTATAGTGTAACAATTATGTTTTTTTGTATTGTGTTACTAACAACCATGAGTTTTGTTATGAACTTTAATTTATTGTTATGAACTATGATTCTCCAAGAACTCTGAACTTCTAATTTAGTCTGTTGGAATTCCTGTTGTGACTTGTATTTAGGTCAGTGGTTTCACTGTATCAACCGCCATTTTGTAAACTCGTGATGTCGCATCCATTGATAGCTCATTAAAGCCTAGTTTTTACAGCAATCTTTGTGTCCTTTTTCATTACAAGTTTCTAGATTGCAAAGAAGAAAACAAAAGAATTGGATTCTCAGTGAATTCTCACACTCCTATTCTGACTACCCACTCAACAAGAAAATTACCTGAAGCTGCAACTAAAAGATTGTGATGATGAAGGCTTTAATGATTGAGGTATTCTTGGATTAAAGCTTCAGTATAAACTAAATTAAATGTGTAAACACATGCACATTGTACATTACGCATGTGCAAATGTATGTCTGGTATGTCATCATCATCATCATCATATTGGTTTTACATCCGTTTTACATGCTGGCATGTCTTGAACAGTTCAATAAAATGGACTTCGGGGCCAGTCTGTCCTTTACTAGATCTTTGGTGACACCTTTTTACTTAAAATCCTATTTGATTACTTCCTCCCATGTTTTCTTTGGTCTCCCTTTCATGACTGCACCTTCAACTTTCATTGATATCCACTTCTTCACCCAGTCATCATCTTTTCTCTCCACATGGCCAAACCAACAAAGCTGTCCTTTCTGCATACTCTCACTGATGCTATCCAACTTTAATCTTTTCCTGAGATCATCAGACTCTCACTGATGCTATCCAACTTTAATCTTTTCCTGAGATCCATAGAGCTTAGCCTGTCCTTCAGGGTTACATTAAGTAAGTAAGTAAGTAAGTTTTTATTTGCTATAAACATAAAATAAAAAATGTTTACAAATGTTTGAAAAAAAAAGAAAGGCCTAGAAAGTCAATAAATTACAATTTAAAGTTAATTTTCAAACTTTTGTATGAATTAATACTAAAAAGAATGTTGCATAAAAATATTACAATTTGAATTAAAATAAAAATAATGGCAGAAAAAAAAATCACCCCTTATTGAAGTGGCAGGGATAACATCAAAAGGTCAAACTGACTTTATTTCCATAATGGTCCCTTAAGAGGTGATTTTTTAATTGAAAAAAAAATATGTTAGTTTTGGGCGAGAAAAAAAAAAAGAAAAAAGGGAGATAAAATTTAAAAATATAAACTTTGAAGTGTTTTAAAATGAGATGTCCTTTAGAATGCCTGGCTCTTTATGAGAGTGAAAACATGAGTTGTCAGTAGTAGATATATATATATANTTTTTGAAAAAAAAATATGTTAGTTTTGGGCGAGAAAAAAAAAAAGAAAAAAGGGAGATAAAATTTAAAAATATAAACTTTGAAGTGTTTTAAAATGAGATGTCCTTTAGAATGCCTGGCTCTTTATGAGAGTGAAAACATGAGTTGTCAGTAGTAGATATATATATATATATATATATATATATATATATATATATTGTCTTCTTCTTTCTATATATTTTGAAAATAGTACTCTTCTCTTTGGTCTTGTATTTAAAAGTGTTGACATTGTTAGTGGATTTTAATTCAGATGACAGGTTATTCCATATTTTTGGCCATAGGTAAGATAGGCATTTTTGGCCTGTGTTGCTTTTACGAGATGGGTCATGTAATTTAAACTTTGACCTTCATGTAACACAACTCTGGTTGACTGGGTGGAATATTTTATCATCATAAACCGGAGCAGTTCTTTTAAAAATTTTCAATATCTTTACACTAATATTTTGATTTACTCTGTGCTTTGTGGGGAGCCAATTTATCTCTTTAAATTCAGTACCACCAACATGGGCTGTGTTTTTTAAATTCAGATAAACTACACATCCATTGAATCATCCTCATATCATTTCTTTCCATACACTTCAGATTTTCAGCTTGTACTGGCCATGTTTTGCTGCCATACAACATAACCGTCCATACACATGCCTGATAGACTCTGCCTTTGGTTGGAAAAGATAGAACTCTGCTGGTTAGCAGTGGCAATAGCTCACAGAACTTACACCATCCACTCCTCACCCTTGCAGTTACACTTGCATCTGCCCCTCTACTGGCATTTATGGTGTCACCAAGGTAACAGAATGTCTCCACAACTTCAATTTCTTCACCATCAAGATACACATTTGGAATCTCAAGATTTTTTGCAGTTAAATGGGGAGTTTTCTGCTAACCTTCCTTTTATCCCACTGCACTTTTTATGTACCAGTGCTTGCATGTAGAACAAAAAAATCAGTTGCTTCCCACAAACCAAGCACAGAAATTTTCTCTTTGTTTTAGGCTTACCAACATCAGAGCAGCTGACCATCACTTTAGTTTTTCCCAAGTTAACTCTTAAGCCTTTGCTTTTCATACCCTTTTTTCACATTTTCAGCTTTTCCATAAGTCCCTCAACAGTATCACTTACCTTATGTGATTAGTAAATAATAAAACTGATGTAGATTCCAGGCAGCAGACTTGCATTATTTTTCTTTACTACTAAATGCATCCAAATACACTACAATTATGATAATGAGCAAACTGCTATTAGACAGTTTAGACAGTGGACTTAAACAGAGAAAACAGAGTTAATTACGGTAAGCCTTGGTTTATCTGAATTTTTATTGACACTAGTACAGAAATTAAATAAGTTAACAACATATTCCTTTATTGCAAAAGCTCAAGGCCAGTATCTTAAGGGCTACAAACTGAGTCTGGAGGATGGAAATTTTATTATTATTTATTATTTTACAGAAACTTATAAATTTCTGATACAAGATGAGATTCAGAGCTATCACTGGAGTAAGCAGCATTGCATCCTTGATCCTGTTGGAGTTCACTTCAAAAGTGATAGCAAAATCCTTGAGAAGTCTATATGTTTTGTATATGACGAACCAACATATTACACATGATTTCTTTATAAAGTAATAAAATTAACAATATATTTTATAAGATCATTTTAAGGGTTACAAAAAGCTTACAACATTTTAGGAATGATTGCTCTCCCCAGTACAAGAATTTTACAAACTTTTTAAACTTATGCCTGCAAATGAATGGCTGGCATTTCATGCCAGAGCCTGTTTTTTGTGGCTTTACGGCAATAAATTATGGACTGGGATTGTTAAAAAAATTTACAGTGGAAATGATGACTCAAAAGTAAAGTTGATGCATCCTTGTTTATGTGTAAGGTTTTAATCATGGCCACAAAAAGAAGTTGCTTGGAATAGCATACTTTGTACCATTGATACTCCAATTACAATTATAGGTCACAATTAAAAACTGTCTGATAATGATATCAAGAAAGTAGAAAATAAACTGAAAAGGAAACAAAGTTTTCCACAAAAAATAAACAGAGCTTTTAAACAATGCTTTTGATTACCTTAATAAGAAAAGGTGAATTTTCATAAATTAAAAAGTGTTTTTATAAAAAAGGTAACTGGATATCTCCAACAATGTTATTCTTAATAATCTTGAAAATTCTGAACTTTATGGACTCAGAGGAAGCCCTAGATGTAAGAGCTTTATCATGTCATGAGTCGTAAGCTTTTTCTGAGCTACATTTCGAGAGATACTTCTCTCATCATCAGGCTACTGAAAAGGTCAATACTAATCATTTCAGTAGCCTGACGATGGGAGAAGTATCTCTCGAAACATAGCTCAGAAAAAGCTTATGACTCATGGCATGATAAAGCTCTTACATCAATGTTATTCTTATTTTTCATGACAGTATATGCCTAAATTCAAAGAAATCCTCTTGTCTCTACTTTAGCACAGTTGTGTGTCAACTTTCTTAATCTTGATAAATGCATGGTGCAAAAAGAGAATTTGATGGTGGCCATTAAAACTTTCATTGGACATGTAATGAGGAGAGAAATTCTCCTCCACAGCTTGGGGAATTGAACCCGGACCTCTTGGTTAGTGCAAAAGAAAAAAAAGAGAGAAAATGACAATATTTTAAAGGCAGTATGGCATGCACCAGTGACAAGAAGGCAGAGTAGAGGATTACAAAAGCTTAGACTGGGGGTCATCATAGAATGAGTCATGAAAGAAGTGGGAGTGACAGAAGGAGATTGGGAAGACTGAGTCAAGTGGAGAAAAAGGTGTCAAGCTGCCAACCTGAAAAATGTTGGATGAAGGCTGAAGAAGAAGAAGAAGATTAAAACTTTCATTAGTTTCCAACTGAATTAACTGAAAAATGAACAAGATGAACATGAAAATATTCTTTCTCTAAGTACCTACAGGAATGTCTACACTATGTATCAATATTCATTTAATTGAAAACTGGATAAACCAGGGCAATTTCAGGAATCAAAAACTGCACATTTGGCAATTAAATAATAGGGGTAAATTTTGAACTCTGCCCTATGGTACTGTTAATTTGCCAATTATATTACCATTTGTATTTCCCATACATCTAAAACTATACTTAAGAAAATGTTTGTAAAAATTGTAGTCTAAATAGATACAAAGTTTTTGAAATTTAGCACAAAAAATCCAAAATGGCTGGCAATCAAAAATTTTAGGAAAATAAGTAAAATTTTAATTTTGGCTATGTACATAAGTACAAAAGGTTTTGAAATAACTCATTGACCTCTGCCTTTGTTCAAAATTTCAGGTAAATCAGACCTAAAAACTGGTATCATGACCATGTTGATTTGGCATGAAATGACCAATCGGGCATCATGGTTAGCTTTAATGGAAAATTTTAGGGTTTTGAAAAACCCCGTGGAGAATTATCTTGAAGCTCCAGGTGCAGTGTTAGTACTTATTGATCAGCTATTATTGTTTATGTCCTTGTAAGATATTAGTTTAAATGAAAGACTATTCTGTAGAGCAGTAGCCAATATGACAGATGTTTAACTGCCTTGTCTTATAAGTCTGAGATAATAAATCAAGTAAACTATTAAAAAAATATTTTTTCAAATGACCTCATTGACTTTTAACTTCTTTATCTGCATAGCCTTTATTTTATACTTACTGATGTCAAGGACTCATTCTTTCTGTGTTGTGAGCAAATTTAGTTCTGAATATTGGGCTATTGACTCCAATGTGTTATTTAAAAGTTATGCTTAATAATTAAAATGATAATAAGTATGTATATGTATTGCCTCATATGTATTGCCTTACCTCATATATATTGCCTTACCTCATATGTATTGCCTTACCTCATATATATTGCCTTACCTCATATATATTGCCTTACCTCATATATATTGCCTTACCTCATATGTATTGCCTTACCTCATATGTATTGCCTTACCTCATATGTATTGCCTTACCTCATATGTATTGCCTTACCTCATATGTATTGCCTTACCTCATATGTATTGCCTTACCTCATATGTATTGCCTTACCTCATATGTATTGCCTTACCTCATATGTATTGCCTTACTTCATATGTATTGCCTTACCTCATATGTATTGCCTTACTTCATATGTATTGCCTTACCTCATAGGTATTGCCTTACTTCATATGTATTGCCTTACTTCATATGTANCCTCACATGTGTTGCCTTACCTCAAATGTAATGCCTTACCTCATATGTATTACTTTACCTCATATGTATTGCCTTACCTCATGTGTATTGCCTTACCTCATGTGTATTGCCTTACCTCATAGGTATTGCCTTACTTCATATGTATAGCCTTACCTCATATGTATTGCCTTACCTCATATGTATTGCCTTACTTCATATGTATTGCCTTACCTCATATGTATTGCCTTACCTCATATGTATTGCCTTACTTCATATGTATTGCCTTACTTCATATGTATTGCCTTACTTCATATGTATTGCCTTACCTCATAGGTATTGCCTTACTTCATATGTATTGCCTTACTTCATATGTATTGCCTTATATGATAGTAGGGGGGAGTATACTGGCTCCAGGTCGAAGCCCAAATGAGGTAATGTGAAAAAAATCGAAAAATGAAAGCTGTTTTGACTATCGAGGTTCCTATTCGCTAAAGGCTCTTGGCAGGCTACTTATTAAATATTGAATGAAGACTTTATATAAATACAGATCAGGTGACCTATGCAATATTCAAATTAGTCTCTCCAGCCACTACTGACGACTGCTTTACAGACAACTACGATGTCATCACATTGACAGCACTGATCACACCACAATGATAATTTATTTAAATATACATTTATTATATATCATTCGAAAGCCCATAAAACGCGCCTAAATTTGATTTTAAAACCCTTAGTACTTACCTTAAAAACTTGTGTTTAGCAGTGAAAGGAGCCCATCGTCCACTCGTAGCAACTGAAGAAATCACAATCTGCCATGGCACCTGGGACAAAAGCATCAGCCTCGCCTTCATTCCAAAGTGAAGGAGGTTACTTTTACCATGGTCTGCAGAAGAAAGAACCTGGTCCGGCGCTCTTTTGTTTTATGTTTTTGTTTTGAATTTCATGATGAAAATGAATGAACATATGATCACGTGATCAATGTGTGTGCAAAACAACTTTTTAAAATGGCGACAGGTCAGGCGGCGGACAGTGAAGGGCAAACGATTATGGACATTCTTTTTTTACAAGTTTTGGATGAAGACGTATTAGATGAGGAATTTAAAAGAGGAAACATTGATGATATTGCTAAGGTAATAGAAATATGTATTTCCTCTGTTTCATAAAATACGACAGCACATAAACAGCAATCTTAACGTCTAGTACATAAACAACAAAACTCTATACCTACTCAAATCATACAAGAAGACAATTTTCCAGACAGAATGATTATTCGTGCGTGACATTATTCATCAAAATAGACTTACTTCTGCACACTAAATGCTTTTTAAAATCTGATTAAAAGAAATCACAGGTGTTTGATAACCCATTTACATCTGTTTTCCTTTAGATTTCCACTCCTGGAAACTTCAAGTGTGATGAATGTGATACGATATGCAAGACAATGGGTGGTCTCACACGACATGATACTTGCAAGCATAACAAAGTTTTTTCACAAAACCTAAAGTTAAACCCCAAAATGATCTGGACATGTCAACCTTAAATAAGTTGATACATCAAGCTTAATGTTTGTTATATGAAGAACATTGTTACAATGAAAACCGACGAAAACATATTAAAGATCATAAATGTGTTGTATCTGAACTATTGTACAATGATATTAATAAGTTATATCAAGAGTTACACGAGACGCTGCAAATGCAAAAAGTTACTTTCCACAATTTAGTAATTCAAATGGCACTCTCTTAGCTACAACATTGGCTGACTAGATTTTATCACATTTCAAGACACCACGAGATACTGGAATAAAACAACCAAAACCAATCACACAAGATGGGCAAGGAGCTCTCCAGTACCTGGCTGGTTATGTTGTCAGAAAATTTTTTTAAAAAGCTAAAAATAACAAAAAATTTCGAAGTGACGAAAACCAATTAATAATTAAGATCTTAACAAACAGCATTGCAGAGGATTATACAAACCAAGAACTTATTAGTGCTCAAAACAGGGGTGGGCTTACAGCGGTCATTGAAGAATGGGAACATATTTTTACAAAAACTGAATTAAGATTTCGAATGGAGACAGATACCGCACATCTGAGAAAAATTGATATAAAT
>RDPX01000336.1:644333-654793 GCA_003991215.1 Morbakka virulenta
AATTAAGATCTTAACAAACAGCATTGCAGAGGATTATACAAACCAAGAACTTATTAGTGCTCAAAACAGGGGTGGGCTTACAGCGGTCATTGAAGAATGGGAACATATTTTTACAAAAACTGAATTAAAATTTCGAATGGAGACAGATACCGCACATCTGAGAAAAATTGATATAAATAAGATAGCATTCGACCTAGTGCAAAACACTGAAATAGTGAGTTACTATAACTGTATTGTTTCAAGACTGGGACTTGAAGTTCAAGATGACGTGTGCATAAACTTAATTGAAAACATGATTAAACTTTATCTTCGTGTACGATCCTTTTCTTTAGCCAGGGATATTACCGCCAGACATAAATTAGTGTCGAAGCAGAAAAAAGCAAAAGGAGGCCTTAGAAAAAGTTTAAAAAACCAGTGTGATAATGAACATTCAAAGAATTAGTTTTCTGGATTTTTTACATAAAGGATCTTCATATACTTTGCTCCATGACACTTGACGTTTCTGAGGATGGGCTCCTCTAGTATTACCAGTCACAGTGGCCACTGACCTTTGCATTCTTAATGCACTTGCTTGATATCCAAATTGACGTAACGTGGGGTTATCATTTCTCCTGCCCAAGCTTCTCTGTCTGCCAAAGTATTCTTCCAACACATCTTGGTTGAAACGCTCTGTTAGTACAAATGGCATACCTTTGCTCAGCAGAAATTTGGTTGACCCTACCAATGAATTTACAGTTATATGGAGTCCTTCATACGTCTGATATGATAGAAACATTTTGTCTCTTTCACTTTTAGGTAAATCAACATATTTCTCATTGATGTTCTTCTTCCAATTTTTAAAATATTCTAAAAATACATCCTTTAACCAACTAAAGCGAACATCATTTACATTACGATAAGGTAAAAGAAAATCCTTTCTTGCTCTTATTCCTTCAAATTGATTTCTGGTATTTAAACAGTCAAAGAACTTATCCATATATTCACATAACTCTGCTGTTACATGACTTTCTTCTGAATATTTAAAAAAAAAATGTTACAAACACTTTGACTGAGAATTTGTGTTGCAAGACGGCCATTCATTACACTGTAAGTGTTTAATCTGACATGTTCTACAGTCAATTTAGGAAGAAGTTTTAAATCTCTATTTAAATCATCATTTACTAAATTGACAAATACTTCCAAAACATTGGCTTCTCCTTGTTTCAAAGATTACGAGAAAAAGACTTCCCTTCACCAGAATGGTATAAACAGTTTCTTAATGTCTTCATGAGGTAAATGAGAGTACAAAGTGGAAGTGAACAGTTTCTACCAGGCATATTATTGTATAACAAAAATAAGTTCTCTTTTACTTCGCCCTTCACTCTGCAACAACGACGCCATTTTGAATGTTTGTTTTGCACACACATTGGTAACGTGATCGAAATAACCCCGAACAAAAACATAGAACAAAAGAGCGCCAGACCAGGGTTTTTTTCTATCGACTATGCTTTTACTGTCCACAAAAAAAAGTTTCACTGTCAATCGCTGAAGTCAATGCACCACAAAAAAATTATCTTTAAAAACCAAGATTCTCTAAATAGACCAAAAGCGAAAACATTTTCAGTTGCCTTATAATTGCCAAGCAAGAAACCTGACGTTGTAACAGGATTGTTGTTATTATTCTTTAGTTTGTGTGGTTATATATGTATATCTATGTGTGTATACTATTATATATTTATGTTTGTACATGTAAATCTAGACATTTATCGTATCTTTATACATAAACATACATTCTGGACTTTTCAAATACCCAGACGTTCAACAGATTTACGGTAAAATTAGCCAGGGGCCAAAATGTAAACAGCCAACTTTTGATTGGTTAAACAATTTTTCACTTACATTTTTTTCAAAATGTCCACAATTTACTTGGCTCTCAAGAAAAAGTAAGTTCGGCTGTTTTACAGTACCTCCAGTTCTAGGTCTATCTGCAGGTTGACCAAAGTTCGTTTTTCCAATAGACATTTCTATTGCATTTGCACTTAAACTGTCCAGAACATCGTTAACCACTGTAATTTGTTCACTTCCTCTGCTGGCTACGAAATCGTAAACGACGGAACTTGGTACTTCAAAAATTATACGGATTATTTAAAAAGTGCCGTATACTTGTGTGTTTTTTCTTATTTATTTTAATTATTTTGGCGTATAAGGCCAAAAGCCAGGTTAACCCGTACAGGAATAAACCAATGTTTCAAAACTTTCAACCTGTTATGTAATCGTATATGAAAACAGGAAAGTCTGTGTAAAGAAAATAATGACGTGTGTGTCTTTATATGTGGTGCAGCAAGTGTAATCGTATACCAGGCAAGTTAGAATGTTCAAAAGTTATGTTGTGAGTACTTTGAGACACTTCGATGAGCAAGGGGTCCTTTAGTGTTCCATATGGCCATTGAAGCATGTCAAACTGCCAATACGGTTAATTGGAGAAACTATGTTATGGATGCACATCCAAGAAAATGAAACAACAGTGGGGAAATGGAGTACAAATAGCAATGCGTTAAGCTCTCGCTTGGCGCTAGAGGACATTGAACAGCCCGTGCTAAACACAGGTTTCACGCCGACCGACACCTTTAAGCGGCCAAATCAACAAAAAGGTTTGATCGGGTACCCTGCGGTACAGTTTTAAAAAAATTAACAGCAAATCTCATTTCTGACAAATGAACATCCCATGAATGGTAATAACCTCCAGTCCCATTAACTTAGCTTGCTAACATTGATTTCAGATCTTCTTTCGCCCTTTCCACCCAGTTTATGCGAAAAAACTCCTGACAAAAATGGCTCTTTTTTCAAAGTGGAGAGTCGCGATGTTGTAGTACTGGTTTTATAAAGATCAGGTTAAATAAAGACCAGGTTCTGGTTCTGATTTTTTGTTTGTGAAAGCAATTCTTCATCCTAACTCTCTTCATATTCTTGATCTTTGTGAGGCGAGTGATTAGAATACAAATCATGAAAAGTATCTGCAGGTTTATTAATGTCTGGTAAGTGATATTAGTGAAATGGTTTTTAACGTCATTTAGTTATTTTTCTCAGACAGTACAATGAGTGTCACACTAGACCAGACTACCTCTAATTAGCTTGCAAATGATGTTGTCGTTCCTCAAGGCTCTATCCTTGGTCCAACTCTTTTCCTTCTTTATATCAATAATCTTCGTGGTAAAAACCCTTTACACCGACAAGTTAAAAATATACAGTATAACTGTCAATCCAAAAATAGGCATGTTTTTAGACTCAGAGCCAAGAAAACGTATGTTCTCTGGTAGGTTGGCATTTTTGTTATTTCGACAAGTTTTGATTTTGATTACGATAAATCACCAGCACATATTCCATTGACAACCTACCCCTCATAGCTGCTTCCCAACTCTAAGGCATAAATGAGCTGTTTATGCATTTGCCAATGATAGTTTCTTTCCCAAATATACTCAGGCCACCAAGACCAACTGCCAGATCTAGGAAATGACGTTTTCCATCTCCAAGTGTCTATAGTGAATTTGAGATTTTATATAAGCCATTAAATCCGTTAAATATTGTCGCTATGGCACACATCTAAGCAACAAAAGGATATCTTCTACATAAACTACACAAAACTTGATTATACAATCCCCAAAATTCCTTAATGATGAATTTTTCACCCTCAGTCATTATAACATTAGTCTATACATAACTTAATCAACTCTCCCTTTTTTTTCTTTTTTTTATTCTTGAATGTAAATGGAGTTTCTTTGCAAGCGTCAAACAAAAGTCTACGATGTGCGTTCGATATAGAATATTTATCATGTCGTGAGTCGTAATTTTTTCCTGAGCTACTTTTCGAGAGATACTTTTCACATCCTCAAGCTACTGGACTAATTAGGCATAGCTACTTTGAAATTTGATAGTGTGGACTTGCTTGGTGAAAGGGATCAAGTTGTTTTTAGGAGTAGCACCATATCTTTCTTAAATTTATTGTTTTTCTTTTCTGTAACGCTGGAAGCCGTATTTCTGGAAGAGTGTAAGATATGCTGCTGATATTATTGACATGTTGTGGGGAATGGGTGGTTTCTTTTATTTTTCTTGTTATAGAGTTTATTTTCCTGTCCAAATACTCAGTCAAAGGTGTGATCTTTTTTTCCAGCAGGACTCCGCTATTTTATCGCTTTGGGTGCTACCCCTAGTAAGGTATCCATTGGATAAGAGAACTTTTGGAATGTGTTTTTCTTCTTTTCTGAGGTAGTATGAGTTTGACTGAGGGGACTTGATCTTTCAAACAGATTAATGATAACACTATGTCAAGCTGAAACTGGATGGTGCGGTGCGTTAACAAGGTACTGGTCTGTGTGAATTGGTTTCCTGTAGATAGTCATAGAAATGGTACAGTTTGCTTGTCTCTTCACTAGGACATCAAGGAAGGGCAATTGTCTTTCTTTCTCTTTTTTATGGTGAACGTTTTGTTTGAGTGAAGAATATTGATGCGCTCAATAAAACCTTTCAGAAGATCTTCTTTAATAATAACAAAAACATCGTCAACGTATCTTTCCCAGACACGGTTGGACATTGATCTGGTGTTAATAATGCTGTGGCTTCCAATGCTTTCATAAATATTCCAGGAATCAGATAAGATTTTGGAGCTCCAATGGATACACAGCTGTTTTGTATGTGTATGTCATTGTTGATTCGCAAGTGCCTGTAGTAAATCCAGGATGTATGTAAGCTAAAAAAACCCTCTTGATGGCAATGAATCATCATGTTCAAGTAAGATCAAATAATTCACATGTGTATAAAAAGTGACATTAAAGGATACCATCAATTCACCTGCCTGTATTCTTTGTTGCGTGATGAAGGCTGCGAAATCGGACTGTTGTTGAAGTGATGTTGCTTCTTCTATCTTAACTCTTCCAGAAATGTGACTTCAAGCTTTACAGAAAAGAAACACAACAAAAACAAGATAGGTATGGGACCACTCCTCAAAACAATGCAATCCCTGTCACTAAGCACGTCTGGACTATCAAAGCACAAAAAGGTATGCCTAATTATCTCTGTAGCCTGACGTTGTGAGAACTAATCTCTTGAAACGTAGGTCAGAAAAAGCTCACATGATAAATATCCCAGATCAATAGCTTCCACTGAGTCCATAAAATCGAAAATTTTAAGGCCCTTTGTTTAGTGTTCCAATCTTCCAAAGTAGCATCAGCTTTCAACCTCACTTTGGTCTTCTTATGAAGTGTATATCCACTTACAAGACAGACATGACACACTTAGGGATGAACGAGGATAGATGCGTCCACCAGCAAGATGGATACAGAACAACTGGCACAGGCACCACTTCATCCAGTGGTGCCTGTACCACTAAAGAAATATCCATAAAGCTTATTGTATATCATTTCAAGGAATCTCCTGAAGAGCTTTTCTGAGAAAAAAAGCGAGGTGGCCATTATATGTACGTGTACCTTACACAGATAATCTTTATTTGCATGTTTTGACGAAAAAGTGGTTATCTGCTTTCAGATTTTGGACGATCTTTATGCATGTTATAATTATTGCTTGTTTAAAGAAAAACTCTATCTTGGAACACTTGGAAAAACCTCACCAGCATCATCAAGGCAAGTGAAGTACCGATTCCCTTTCTCAGATTAATATTATTTACGAGTATTATTTAAGTTAGCCCAATGATGTCGCCGTCGGTGGATGCCTTGTTAGATTCTGACATTGGCTGTCACATTATGGTATCTTTCTCCTAGGTCCGTTAGGTGAATCAGCTCAACAGGTCTCAAGTTCACCCTGTTTGCCAGTGTGCTTTTCGTAAGACCTCTTCATTCCTAATTTTTTTATCCATGGTATTTTCAGAATGCGTCTTAGAAACCACAGTTCTGTCGCCACTAATCTTTTTTCCATTGCTATGCTGATCGTCTAAGTTTCACAGCCATAGAGAAGTGTGCTCCAGACATAGCATTTCAGAGTTCTGATTTTTGTTCGCAATAATGTGAAGCTACTATTTATTAGTATTGGATCAATCATGGCATTAAACATATTTTACAACCTCGCAAAGCAAGCCAAGCAAAAAAATCCCCCACATTTAAGTAATAATACAATCATCAAATTAAATGATTTAATTAAATGCGGCCAGAAGGCTTGAACTTGGGACTAAGCAAGCGTTATTTAACAAAGTAGTGATCTCTGGACGTTTTATGGGAGGTGAGCTTAGAGTTCTAAGCTAAGACGTGTAAACAAGGTTGAGAAAATGCCCAATCAAGACGAAGTTACCAATTTTCAAAGAGTTGCAGTCAGATGTAGTTCGATGAGATGCTAGTGATAAATGTATCGTAAATTTGTTCTTTAAAGTACTTTTCAGCCATAGCATTATCAATAACATACCATGGGCCAGCTGTCTGGGAAAGATCCATTGACAATGTTTCCACTATTATTAAAGAATATCATCTGCAAGGTTTCTTAAGCACATCAACAGTCTTCACTCAAACATTGTGTTAAACATACCATTACATTCATAACAAAGCACACCACCCAGTTTCAGCTCATTGCAGTGTCATTTCCACTCTGTTTGTGTGGACAGTAAGCACCATTTCAAACCCATTCAACCTCGGAAAGGGAAAAGGTTACCTTTAAAAGGTTCTCTTAACCAATGGATACCTTGTTGGGGGTGTGCAGAGAGCATTACAAGAACTAGCAGGCCTAATCATGAAAAACTAAAAAAAAAAATTAAAGCAAATATGGCTACCCTATGTCAAGGACATCAGAACTCTCTGACAACATAATATGCAGGGTTCATTTTTCACATGGGCACCATGTTTATGACCATTGCGTTTTACCTGACAAAGATGAAGTTTAGTTGACTCTTGTTGGCACTGGGACTGATATACCTCCACAGCTTGCCTTTCTACATTTGAAAAAGTGTGTTTGGTATGAAAAGGTCTTCTCTAGTGGTTATTTTAGCTAGACACTTGCCATTCTTGTTAGTGTTCTGGGAGAAAGACAAGTATCCCATTATCTTTGCCAATGTGAGCATTAAAATCATTAAGTGTAATAAGAACATTGTGTGATAGTACAGTCATAATTAAAGTAAAGTCAATAATTGCTCTTTGGAGGGTTTCATAGTTAACTTATATGATAGTGTCTTCAGCAGTATTAGTTGGTAAATATGCTACAATTACAGTAGCAGCTGAATTACCAGTGAATTTTATGGCAAGAGTTCCTTAAAAAGTGGTGCAGTGGTAAGACATTTAATGGTTTTTCTTCTTTAAAGAATTCTGACCTGACCTATGGCTGCCCCTGTTTTATTTCCTGATGAAGTTGTTGTGATATTTGTATTGCTAAGGATTGTTCCATATGATATGGGTTCTTCATGCATGACCCAATGATTCAGGATGCCAAGTATTTCAATGTCATGGGTGGTAAAGTTCTGGTCTAACTTCTCACTTATTTCTGTCTGGCTTGTGGTATACATGTACATTCCATTGACATGTAGATTGTGCTTTTGTACTGAAGTAAGTTTTCCTTCCTGCTTGGACTAGCATCAGCTGCACCCCTTCCTTTTGGACTCAAGGATAGTCAGATTCTAATAAATCAGTGTTTATATTCTTTAAGATTTGGTTAAGGACTTAAAGCCTGATGTTGTTTTTATAGAATGTCATAAATTTTGAATTGCTGTCTCTAGTAGTGGTCAAAAGTCCTACAATTGTTATGGACTGTCTGATTGTTGGAAGTTAGCCTTCTCATTTACTCTTTTTATGTTGGAGATCAATTCCTCTCATTTGCTTAAGTGTACAGCCTATAAGCATGGGTAGTACCCTACACTGGTATTACCACTCTGGATCAGAGTTGACCTGGGACAAATGTTAGTTAAGATGCCACTCCATGAACCCCTAAACACAAGTTATTTTGAGTCTGGACAGTATGGCTGAATGCAGTTTAATATTATCAAGCGTGAAATTTTTGTGAAAGTAAGATTATGACATCCATTATTAAGAAATGAACCAATGCCATTGACTATCTTTTGACCCATCCTTTCACTTTGTACTTCCTACTTAATGCAATGAATTAATATTTACTCCAACAAAAGGGTCAGTGAAGAAATTTCTTATTGAAATCTTTTTATTTGCCTAATGAGACAAGGGAAATCCAATTTTATTTGATGACCAGTCTAGTCAGAGAGTCTCCACTGGTGACCTTTTGACTGCAACCACAGAACATATCTAGAGTTTTATGGATGAGTCTTGAGGAATGTCCAATAGTTCTGGATATTTTGAAAGCATTTGGCATGATGGCTTAGTTCATAAGCTTTCTGATTATCATATTGGTGGAAAGGGGTTTTATTTCATTATTCAGTCCACCCATTAAAGTTGTAACATGTTTTTCACATTGGGTGGAATTACATCAAATGGGTATTCTATTAATCCTGACATTCCTTATGGTTCTTTTTTTTCTTACATTTTCCCTTCTTTACATCAATGATCTTCATAGGCACTTGTTTCAGTTCAAAAACATGATGTTGCTCCTTGTTGTAATAAATCTTTTTAAAATGTAGTTGTTTTTTATGTCACATTGGTAAATTGTGGAACACTTTAAGCTGTGTGTGCTTTCCTCTATTATATTATTGACTTTGTAAGTCTAAGGCCAACTCTTATTGTAACCTTTGGTGCAACCTTTTTTTCTCTGTCTTTTCTTCACAGTTCCATACACTTAGTGGCTATACGTCTTGTATGATTCTTCACATTGAACAAAAAATACAAAACAACATGATGCTATACAGTAACTGTTAGCTCTGATAAATATTTTGAATTGTGATAAAAATGCTGCAATATGATAATAGTCAACAATTAGGAGAGAATCATTGAACAAAAAAATCTTAGAATTCTATTATAAATTTTTGGTTAATATGTTATGGTTTTATTCTTCTTCTTCTTCTTCTTCCTCAACCATCTCCCACTTTCTACAGGATAGCTGCTGTCTAAACTGATTAATTCAAGTTTGGTCTGTCTTGTGAATCCTCTTAACTTGCTTTGACTGCTGCAATGGCCTCCCTAATGTTGCCACTTAATTCTCTATTTGATCAACCTTTTTTCTTTTGTCCAGGTATTTCCATACCTGTAGCTGTCTTTGACATCTGTTCAGCTTCTCATCTTTCTACATTTCCACACCATATCAGACACACATGTTTACATTTCTCTCCAATGGCCTTCACTCCTAAACTTTCTTGAATTTTGGCATTTCTGACCCTGCCCTCCAGTTTTTGGCAACATGCCCACATATTTATTTCTGTGCATACTCTCTAGTTCCCTCTCATGCTCTGTTGTGACCAGGAGTGTTTTTATAGGATAGGTCACTGTCAGTTGAATAATTGTACACAAGATCTTTCCTCTCACTTTCATTAAAGCCTTTTTGTCACAAAGGATACCTGTCAAGCCCTTCCAATTTCTCTGTCCTGGATGCACTCTCCTACTAGCCACCACTCACTGCTCAATTTTCCATCTACTATTACTGTGCTCATGAAGTAATTGAACTTCTACTTTTGGTAAACTCTTGGAATAAGTTTGACACTCCCAACTCCACACCATTAAAGCATATAGGTATTCCATGCAGCCATCTACTGTTCCAGATTGTTCTCCAGCTCCTGTTTGATCACACTACACAGACACACATCTTCAGCAAACATCAATTGCAATGATGCCCCTTTGTGGATGCCCTCTTTGAGACAGTTCATGCTAATAGTAAAGAGCAATGAACTTAATGTGAAGTCTTGGTGTAAACCTACATTAATATCAAATAGATTAATATTTCCACCTCTGCTCCTGATCCTTCTGCTGGCCTTGTATGTAGCATTAACTATTGCAACATATTTCTCTAGGACTCACTTTGCCCATATGCAATATAGCATCTCTCATCATGGTACCCAGTCATATGCCTTCTCTAGGTCAATAAAGGTACAGTGTAGGGTCTTCTGGCCTTGTCTGAATTTCATCTGTAGTTGTCACAATGCACAAATTGCTTCTGTCATTTGTTGCTTATGCATAAATCCATATTACTCATCAGAGATGTTGACACAGTTAATCCCAGGTATTCTGATATGTTAGCAAAGTGCCTTTTGATGATAAAAATACTTGCTGTTTTGTAGAATGGTTTTAGTTTTATAAATATTTGAATGCAATTGACCAGGGTCATCATCATCATCATCATCATCATCATCATCATCATCATCATCATCATCATATTCAGTTTAACATCCATTTTACATGCTAGCATGTGTTGGACGATTTCTTGAAATTGACTTCCAAGTTATCCTATCCTTCACCAGGTCTCTGCTTACACCTATATCTTTCAGATCCATCCTTATCACTATTAGTTATTTCAACATTTGCCACAAAATTACAAGATTTACATGACATAAACATACAAAAAAACATCAGAAAAATAAACATTTACTGAATAATAATACA
>RDPX01000336.1:655298-675295 GCA_003991215.1 Morbakka virulenta
CATTCTCTCCACATGACCAAACCAACGAAGCCTCCTATTCTGCATACAGCTGCCAATACTGTCCAGATTCAATCTCCTTCTGAGTTCATTAGAACTGAGCCTGTCCTTTAGACTTACGTTGCACATCCATCTTATCATTCTCATGTCATTCCGCTCCATGCGGCTGACATCTTCAGCTTTCACTGGCCAAGTTTCACTGCCATACATCATTGTGCTACGTACACATGCCTGGTAGACTCTACCTTTGGTAGGTAATGGCAGAGCTCTGCTGGTTAACAATGGCATTAGCTCCCTGAACTTACTCCATCCACTGTTAACCCTTGCTGTTACACTTGCACCAGCTCCTCCCTGGTCTCCAAGGGTGTCACCAATGTAGCAAAATTTCTGGACAACTTCAATTTCCTCACCCTCCAAATGCACTTTCCATAGGTCTAAGTCACAGGTTGCCTCTCCTTCTATGCACCTCTTGCAGCTAAAACGGTTACTTTCTGTCAGTTTGTCCTTTATTCCACTGCACCGTTTATGTACCCAGTGCTTGCAAGTACCACAATAGATTGAGTTGTTCCCAACTCCCTTCCCACAGACTGAACAGGGAAACTTTCCTTTCTCCAATGGCTATCCTAAATTGCGACCACTGACCATCACTTTTGTCTTTCCCATGTTCACTCTCAAGCCTTTATCTTCCAAACCCTTCTTCCAAGGCTGAATATAAAAAGTTTCAAATGGTATATAACTTGGCATGATATATTTCCAGTTGCATAGAAATGTTTTGAAGTAAATGTTGGGGTAGCAGAAAACTTACTTCTAAGACCAGAATGCTTGTTCTGTCATTTCAGTTCATTCTATTACTATTTTAAATATAATTTTTGAAATTAACAGCCTGAGATTACCAATTATTGTTATTTCCATGGATTTACTATCTTTCAGTTACATATTATCAAATGTTAATATTTTCTACATTCATGATTTTGTTTAATCATGCCATATCATAGAAAGGTTTTGCAAAAATTTACTTAGTTGTAAAAGTAAAGCCAGTTGAGTTACTGAGCTGGAATTTTACTTGTGGCATCTCCTTGATCTAGTTTACAAAAAACTTGTAGAAATCCTAACCGTTGCTTGTTCATTTTGATTCATGCTTCAGACATGTGTTGGCATGTGGTACTTCAACAACTAGGGTTGTTGTGGTATTGTTGCATGAGCAGCATCAAAAGCCCCATCTATAAAGAAAGGGGAGTACAAGTGTGAAGCTACATAAACATGGAATGAAGCTGAATTAAAGAGTCTTGGAAAAGCAGTTACAAAAATTGATTAACATTGAAAAGTATCTGTTTGGGTTCTGCTCAGTGCCAGTTGTTCAGGTTACAACCCAGGAATCAACGCAGTAATTTGAGAATATAGAGTAGAGCTTTCTTGACTAAAGTAAAAACGTAGTAATAATAATGCCAGGTTCACAGACTCGGTTACCATAAGGGTAGCAAGGAAAAATGTAAACAAATATGGTAGAACAAACATGGTAGCCCCAGTGGCATACCGAACAGAATGTCAATGTAGTGGTGCAGGAAGGTCAACAACAAGAGCAATATATACATATAGTGAGGCAGATGGAGGAAAAGTACAGACAGAAGAAGTGGCTCTCCCATATGTTCAGAGACTTAGAGAAGGCTTTTGACCAGATTCCCAGAGAAGTAATCACACAGGCCTTATGCAGACAGAAATTGACAGAGAGGTTGCAGGAGGCAGTGCTGCAGCTATATCAGGCCCACACCCTAAAATTGAAGATTAACAAGGCAGTGATAATGGTAACTGAAGAAGAAGCAGAGAGAATTGAATCAAGAAGATAGTCATGCAGTGTCTAAGAGAGAGACCAAGGTTACAATGGACTCCCTTCATTGCATAGTTTGTAGTACATGGTACCACCAACAATGCTTTGACTGAGAAGGGTAGCAGGAGGCAGTGATTCACGTGCCTTACTTGTATTCATGAAGCAGAAGGTCAGGAAGAAGATGAGCTTGATGTAAGACATGGAAGGCTAAAAGTGGTTTCAAAGTTCTGGCAGCTGGATGTTGTATTATATTCAGATACAAGGACCAAGAGAGCTGTGAAGGCTAGGGTAGCAATGGCATGGAAGAAGTGGAAAGAGACAGCCAGTAGTAATAAAGGGCATCATGTTGAAGGTGAGGGAAACTCTCTGTGAGACATGTATTTGTTAAGGAGTATTTTATATTCCAGAGACCTGGGGACTTGCAAATAGAGAAATGAGCATCACCAGGTCTTCAGATATGAAGATTTATAGATATATGGCATCAATCAGGTAGGACAGAGTCTCCAATGAAAGAGTGGTTGAAAAATTTGGTTTTGAAACTATATATAAGGAAGTTAGAAGGAGAAGGCTACAATGCTTTTGGTCTCTCAAAAGAGCAGAGGAGGATTGCCTTCTGAAGATGGTAGATGGAGTGCAGACACCCAGGAGAAGACCACTAGGCAGACCTAAAATAGGATGGAGGCAAGTGCTTGAGATAGATATTGAGTCTCTTGAATGTAATATGGAGATTACAGTGGACAGGAAGTAATGGAGGAGAGTCATTAGATTTTCTACCCCAGAAATAAGAACAGAAAGATGGTAAACAAAGATGAAGATGATGATTATGATTTTGATGTTATTATTGTTATTCAATATAATGACAGCATGGTTTTGTGATAGAATTGATGGTCGGGTATGATTAAATTGAATATAAAGAGGGGAGGGTTAAGTAGTTCCAGTCCAACATTTGCAGAGAATGAAGAAACGTTTGTTAAGTGTACCTACACAAACTGAACATTGAAAAATGCTGCAAGAAAATTAAGAGGACAATGTTTTATATCCCTTAGATGATATAGACTTATTAAGAATATTTATGATGAATAGTTATGAGTAGAAAAATTGAAATCTTTGTGCACATTGGTCTCATATACAGTGTTAAAATGGTACTTATACTATATTTATGTTTTCTTTTTTTATTTCCTAATAGCTGTATTGGATTGAAAATGAGCAAAAATGGGATTGCAAAACGACCACCTTCTGGTGGCCAAAGAAAGAATAATATTCTGCTTAAGAAGGAGCAGGAATTTATGTAAGTACTTTATGAATTATGCAAAATTGTATTTGACTTAACTTTCTGTATGATATAAACATTTCTTTTGTAGAACTATATTGGTGCCTTAGGATACTACATTGTATTTCTCTTTGGTGCACCTAGGCAAAAACATACAGATTCTACCATTAAGTAGTGGTGGTAGAAATCTATGTGCCCCTTGTGGGGTGACATCTGCCATGCACTGTCATTCACACAAGCAGAGGCACACATGTACATAATACACATGCAGTACTTTTTGATAAAGGAATAAGGATATGTGTATTGAAATGTGAAATATGAGGCTAACTTCACCATTGAACAAGAGAGAGATTGTTCCATTCCTTTTCTGGATACACTTGTGATGACAGAGGGAGAGAAACTTTTGTCTTGGTAAAATAAATCTACTGATACAGGCTTTGAGATGAATTATCCTGCAGTAGCACCAAAATGGTATGACAAATCTGTATTAGCAGGGTTTATACATAGGATCTATCATGCTTGTAGCTCCTGGAAATCATTCCACCAAAGCCTGCCTAGAGCAAAGAGGATTCTCAAAATGAATCAGTACCCCCTACATTCTACAACCCCATAATCAAACAAACCATCACATAGATTATAAGAGAGGATTATTGTAGATCTCTTGTCAAATATGAAGCACCAGTAAATCCAGTTCTTACACTATGTAAATTAAAAACTGTATTACATTAAACTGTAAAGTCTCACATTGTTGTTTAGGGTATTGCATATATCCACGTTTTTTGTGTACTTCCTTCTTTTGGTACATAATGTCAATTTTTGAATAGAAGAGTCATTTCTACATAAAAGTACAATAGGATTGATTTAGTTTTATTTCCTTAACATCAAGCATGATTATCCATGAAGTGTTGAATTTTATAATGAGAGGGCTGAATTAATTAAACATGAGAAAAGGGAAAGATGCAGGAAAGTTTGATAAAATCTCTTGAAATAATACAAGTTTTCCATCCAATGAGGATGGTGAGTTTTCTGACATTGAAATTCAAGAGGAAATGTTCGAAAAGAAAAGCATTGCATCAGAATTTAAGGTAAAAACTAAAATTGATGGCAAGGCTTTTGCAACAACTATTAAGATAAAAAAGGATTCTGAAGATCCAAAATGCTAATGTGAACGTAGGAGTGTTGAAATGCCAGTTCAATTGAACTGGTGTGTTGTAAGGCTCATGCTGTCATGTTGGCCAAAAGATGAGTAATGAAGCTAATTTTTTTATCTCAGTCACTGTGGCATTTTATGGTGTATGTCTGAACTGGCTTTGAAGCTTGGAAGCTGCTCTTGGAGGATGGCATACTTCCAATGAAACACATTTGGAAGTGTGTAGCAAGTCTTACAGATTTTTTGCATATAAACAGTATATTAACTAGATATTTGGTCTGCATGGAAAGGCCTCGCAGAAAGTACTACCATCCTGTGTTGTTAATAAAATCAGGACAATGTTTCCCACCTAGGATAATGCATAATTCCCTTCAAAAGAAAGTCGTTATGTTTAATGGACAATAGAATGATGCAATGTAATGACTTCTCTTCATGTATTCCACTAATTATAATTTTTAATAGAAAACACGATAGTTTTTAACCTTATCATCATTTACATGTTTCGGTATTCACGTACCTTTTTCAGAATGTATATAAAAATGGTACACAAATTATCAAGGCTTTTTATATCCAGAAATCTAATCAAAATGTCATAATAGGATTCAAAGTACTCGTCATAGCAGTAGAAAATCTTTACTGGAAATTTTGCCAAGCTACACCTGAGAGAGTGTGGTATCCATTAGCATTATCGCGATAATAATATATCAAGGTGTCACGTTGTAAATCACTATTTCTATGCTTGTGTAACGGATTCTGAGATTACCCTTACATAGGGGTGCTTAATGGTCTTGTTGCTTGGCCACGTTTTGCAGTCTGAGGGTTATATTTTTTGCTTCTTCTAAAGATTTTTGGTAGTTTAAGCTGCAATGTGCAAAGTTTTCTGGGACCTGTATAATTTATTTACATAGTTGTTACCATATGTTGTTTTGAAAGGGAATTGAATGCCGCTTTGGAAGAGAAAACAACAAGTTTACTTAATGAAGCAGATGTAGTGCTGGTATGTATTTAATATATTTTGTTACTGGTTGTGTCAAGAATAACTGCTTTGATTTTTTACATGATGTTATCATTATTTCATACATTACTTTAATCTTTTGCCAAGTTTCACTATTCATTTTGNAAAGTCTCACATTGTTGTTTAGGGTATTGCATATATCCACGTTTTTTGTGTACTTCCTTCTTTTGGTACATAATGTCAATTTTTGAATAGAAGAGTCATTTCTACATAAAAGTACAATAGGATTGATTTAGTTTTATTTCCTTAACATCAAACATGATTATCCATGAAGTGTTGAATTTTATAATGAGAGGGCTGAATTAATTAAACATGAGAAAAGGGAAAGATGCAGGAAAGTTTGATAAAATCTCTTGAAATAATACAAGTTTTCCATCCAATGAGGATGGTGAGTTTTCTGACATTGAAATTCAAGAGGAAATGTTCGAAAAGAAAAGCATTGCATCAGAATTTAAGGTAAAAACTAAAATTGATGGCAAGGCTTTTGCAACAACTATTAAGATAAAAAAGGATTCTGAAGATCCAAAATGCTAATGTGAACGTAGGAGTGTTGAAATGCCAGTTCAATTGAACTGGTGTGTTGTAAGGCTCATGCTGTCATGTTGGCCAAAAGATGAGTAATGAAGCTAATTTTTTTATCTCAGTCACTGTGGCATTTTATGGTGTATGTCTGAACTGGCTTTGAAGCTTGGAAGCTGCTCTTGGAGGATGGCATACTTCCAATGAAACACATTTGGAAGTGTGTAGCAAGTCTTACAGATTTTTTGCATATAAACAGTATATTAACTAGATATTTGGTCTGCATGGAAAGGCCTCGCAGAAAGTACTACCATCCTGTGTTGTTAATAAAATCAGGACAATGTTTCCCACCTAGGATAATGCATAATTCCCTTCAAAAGAAAGTCGTTATGTTTAATGGACAATAGAATGATGCAATGTAATGACTTCTCTTCATGTATTCCACTAATTATAATTTTTAATAGAAAACACGATAGTTTTTAACCTTATCATCATTTACATGTTTCGGTATTCACGTACCTTTTTCAGAATGTATATAAAAATGGTACACAAATTATCAAGGCTTTTTATATCCAGAAATCTAATCAAAATGTCATAATAGGATTCAAAGTACTCGTCATAGCAGTAGAAAATCTTTACTGGAAATTTTGCCAAGCTACACCTGAGAGAGTGTGGTATCCATTAGCATTATCGCGATAATAATATATCAAGGTGTCACGTTGTAAATCACTATTTCTATGCTTGTGTAACGGATTCTGAGATTACCCTTACATAGGGGTGCTTAATGGTCTTGTTGCTTGGCCACGTTTTGCAGTCTGAGGGTTATATTTTTTGCTTCTTCTAAAGATTTTTGGTAGTTTAAGCTGCAATGTGCAAAGTTTTCTGGGACCTGTATAATTTATTTACATAGTTGTTACCATATGTTGTTTTGAAAGGGAATTGAATGCCGCTTTGGAAGAGAAAACAACAAGTTTACTTAATGAAGCAGATGTAGTGCTGGTATGTATTTAATATATTTTGTTACTGGTTGTGTCAAGAATAACTGCTTTGATTTTTTACATGATGTTATCATTATTTCATACATTACTTTAATCTTTTGCCAAGTTTCACTATTCATTTTGAGAATCATGAAAAATTTGGCACTAAATTCTTTCTACACACCATGTCAACTTTTCTGCAAGCCAGTATTGCACCATATTTCTTTTTTTAGGAAAAAAACAACACAGCTTGCAAGTTTGACTGTAAGGAACCCACAACATTTACCTAAACAATATTGCAGATCATCGGATCCAGACGAAAGAACTTCCTTTAAATGTGTGCCATTGCAGGTCTGAAGTAATAATAAACAACATCAAAGAATTGGTTTTGTATTGTTCATCACTATTTTTACCCTTTTGAGGCAGTTTTCTTGGTACAGATTGTGTAGTTTTCCTGACAAACCTTGTTTTCTTGTTTCTTGAACTTTCTACATTTTCAAAACAAAATTTGAGTGTGTGACGATGTGGTTTCCCATCCTGAAAAAATAAATTGAAATTGGCAACCAAAGAAAGGACTCCAGCGAGGTGGAAAACATCAAGCTAAAGGTGTGGATTACAAAACTTTTATTGCTACTTTTAATGCTAATTTTAATGTGTTTCAAACTCTTATCAAACTATTAATAATAAGTGGCCACAATTACAATCTCCATATTTAACTGCTGATAAAAGTATCGTTACCATTACTGCAGTGTAAACATGATGACAAGGGGAACTGCTGGTATATGCCTCCTTTCTTTTCCCTTTTAAAGCTAAAAAGCTTCGCTCTCCAATTGTGCTCTTGGTGTCATAAACAATTACAGAATTAGACAAGAATTTTACGTTTTTGCCAGATTTAATGTTTATACAATTTTCTAATGGATGTAAAAGGGTTTATATATTGCCGGCTCTATCATTTAAGTCATATTTTCAAAAGTTATATATCTTTTCTTGTTTATAGTAAGCGAAATGGATCAGTACTGGTAACTTGCTGCCCCGATTTAAAAGGTATAGGACCTGTATACCACACCACTTTGAATAAGCGCCGGAAGCATTCCTTAAGTTAGAAACGTTTTTTTAAATTTGTTTCTGAAACTAGAGAGGCTTGGTTGGAATAATATTTCATACTATAAATAAGTTTAAAACTGCATATTTTCAACATTGCCCACTTTTAATCCTCGGTATTTTAGGAGGAGGCGAATATTTACATTTTGTTATCCCAAATATTTTTTTATCTAAAAAGTAGCTTCTTCGAGGACGCTTGGGAGGGTGTGATGGTTGTAAAAAGCATATATGTGAAACAGTACAATACTTGCAATCTACTTTGNAAGCGCCGGAAGCATTCCTTAAGTTAGAAACGTTTTTTTAAATTTGTTTCTGAAACTAGAGAGGCTTGGTTGGAATAATATTTCATACTATAAATAAGTTTAAAACTGCATATTTTCAACATTGCCCACTTTTAATCCTCGGTATTTTAGGAGGAGGCGAATATTTACATTTTGTTATCCCAAATATTTTTTTATCTAAAAAGTAGCTTCTTCGAGGACGCTTGGGAGGGTGTGATGGTTGTAAAAAGCATATATGTGAAACAGTACAATACTTGCAATCTACTTTGAGTTGTGTATGTATTCTGCAAGCTGAGTTGCCTACCCCTTGTACTAGCTGTACATTACAGTGTACATTAAGTAGGTTGTTTCGAAAAAGAAGGTTGCAATTGAGTTCGAAGTGAGGGATGAAGCTATTCAAGACAGTCACATGAGATGAAAAAAGAAGGAGTGGTAGTTGATACATCGAATATATACCTGTCAGATGCCAAAAGGGGGAAACAAACTCTGCTGTTGTTGTTAACAATGACCACCAACTGGAGGATTCAGAATAAGCTTCAGGTCAACAGTCTATTATTTGAATTATATTTAATATTGCCTCAGTGCTCGTGTGATAAATTCATTGGAACTTTATTTTGCAGAGAGAACAAGAATCGCTCCTCTCAAGCTCTAACTCATCAAAAGGACTTTCACAGCTGCAGAAAAGGTAACTTTTACCATCTGAAATACTGATTTGTTTTCATGTGGCTATTCATGTATAAAGTCATCATTCATATTTACTACGCCACGTAACTGGCAAATACAATACGTAGCATTTTGGATGTTTCCAGCTTGGTTTTTTTTCAAAAAGCTAAAACATATATCTGATAACTCTTAAGAGTTGATACCACTTATGAAGTTTTGCAAAGAAAGCCCTATCGGCTTAAAGGTCTTTATTATATACAGTGGAACCCCGGTTGGCGACCACCTCACTGACGCGACCACCCCGCCAACACTACCACTTTTTTAAAGTCCCGATTTTTCCCCTTAATTAAACTTTGTAAAATGTCTTCACTAACACGACCACCCCGGTTCCCAGACCGCGACCATCAAATAATTGGTCCCAAGCGCATTTTCCGACCCCCTAACATGACCACGGCAGGGCAATTAGCTGCTTGAGTGACCGCGCTACCTAATTAGGCCTATGACTAACGGCAGTAAATGGCGATCTGCAGTTGAAACCAATAACAAAGTATTCTTCCTCAAGCCAGTTGATGACCTTCAGAGGAAAAAGGTTTGAAACACAATTTCAATGGGTACCCTGGCCTAATCCATATTTTCATTGTTCCGACTCTGTAGTCGCCATTTTAAAATGCTGTTGATGTAAGCGACCAACCAGCTCACGCGTGCGCGGCGTGCGGTAAATTTAAATTTTGAATAGGTCTCAATTCACTTTGACAATTAAGGCTTGGATAAAAACAAAGAATTCTCTTGCAGCCGGCATTTTTTTAATCACTCATACTCACATTCTTTTCATCAACCTTCTTTTCATCAGTCATCAATTAGCCGACTCCTGAATTAATAACGACTGCTATTCATAGGCGGCACTTTAATCAACTGTGGCCATTTTTCGTGATTTTTACTCTCAGTATACCTCCACACCTTGACTAATTGTGAAATGCTATAATTGCCGTTACGTAGAACAAAGATTCCAGCAAATACGACATCGCTATTGCAACCATTGGACCAGGGGATAATTAATCAAAGCAATGGAAAAGGGGCAGGATGTTAAGAACATTTCCGAATGTTTGTCTGTCTTTGATGCTATCAACTGGATAGTAGCAGCTGTCGCTGATGTCTCCACCACTACCGTAAAACGCTGCTTCGCAAAAGCAAGCATGACGGAGGAATGCTTGGACTCAGACGAGGAGAAGGATGTACCGCTATCCGATCTTGTCTTGGTTTAGTTTTCGCGGAGGTCAGGTCGGCGCGACCCTGCTGACACGACCACCTCGCTAACACGACCACCTCGCTAACACGACCACCTCGCTAACACGACCACCTGGAGTTGGTTTCGTCGGTGGTCGCGTTACCCGGGTTACTCTGTATATTTATCAGTCAATAAAAGAGTGATGCTGATTGATATATTGAGGTTCGCAATCATCTTTTGTACCAGAGCATAGCTTTTTGTATGTCGAGCATCACTCGTCACTACATAAAAAAACTTTTATTGGAGTTTTTTGTATAATTTATCAATGAAAACTTTAAAAGTTTTAGGTTACACTACCTTTATTTTCTAAATTTTGAACTTACAAAGATATCAAAGTCGTCGAAAATCCATAAATACAAGGGTACTGATTCAAACTATTTGACAGATCAGACCCCTTTAAGTATGACAGTAGCATATCGTTAACATGGCTTTTCCAGATATATTTAGTGCTGCAGTGCCCAAATGGTTAATCCAACAAATTACCATGCAAGCGGTTTGTGCCTTGAGCCCCGACACCGTCCGTAGAAGTACTGTACCAAACTTGTTTCTCAGTTATAAATGGCATACTACTAAGTTTGCACATGTTTTTAGAGATAGCATTGGGAGAGGGAAAAAACCAATCAATTAAAAAGATTAAAAAAATGCAAAAAAAGCCCAAGTAAGAAAAGATATTAAGAAATTACGACTTCATAAATTTTACTGTGGCATACGCAACGTGCTGATTGCCTACTTCAACACCCAATATTACGATAAGGATTTGACTGCATCGCTTTTTATTTATTTAGCGTAGCTTTAGTTTTGTAGCTTCTGCAACTTGAAGGTATTCGTTTTCCACTGTCACTCTTCAGTCCCACCATTTTTTCTTGATTGTATCCCTTCCTTGTTGCCTTTACAAGCCTTAGTCTTTTGTCATTTACATACTTAGAGTTAACAGCAAGGAAAAATAGGATATTTAGATAATTCAATTTAAGGATCAAATGTATTGCTTCAAATGTAGCCAACACATCACACTGTTTCTTTGCAATCGTGCTATCTTGTAAGTAAAGCTAAGTACAAGATAACGAAGTAATGCAATTTAATTGTAACCTCCAAAACTACTTTTCTACTTTTATAAAAGTTAAATATGACACCACCACCACCACCACCATCACCACCACTAATAAACCCAACTTGTTTCGAAAAATTTTTCGAGATGTTTGATGCCACTAAAGACCACACCTCTCTTCCAGTTGCTAACGCCATTAGAATGTAAATACAGTATAAGCAGATATTTGTATTTTATCATTTCATTGAAAGTTTCTTAGCCAGCTTCCCATTTGAAACATACCTGCCTTTTGTGAGAGGTACTTATTGAAAGAATTTTGCAGAATATTTTTCGAATATTTTGTAGGGATCCAACCATTGAAGAAATAGACAGCAGTTCCTCCGACGTTGTAAATAACAGAAATAAGAATAAACCTCCAGCCAGACAGGTAAGTGATCTTTGTGTTCCCCAGTAGTTTTTCTTTGCGTATTACAATTTTACTTTTAAATGGAAAGAGATTGTCAGGGCAAAACTGAGGTTGTCAGGGCAAAACTGATTATTTCAGAGAGAAGTGGAAGAACATTATGGATAAAGATACTTCAGTAAAGGTCTATTTCATTATAGCGCTTGCGAGAAGAATAACCAGTTGTTAAACAAAGAATACAATGTTTGTGGAAATACATCTCTTTAGCTGATACTACACGAAAGGCCAGAATATAATTAAAAATTCTGACTATTTTAACGGCAATCCTACAACAGGATTGTACCCGGACACCAAGCACTGATTAGTTGACCCTTTTGCCCGTAAACTTGTTTATGTACACTCGCCGTGTTATCTAACCAAGCCAACTGCCAAATAAGTTCCCGTGTTACATTTCTGCATAGAACATTAGGCACAATTGGCACGAAGGCTAGAACCTCATTCCAACAAGCAATGTTTTGTACAGTTTTCAACATTACCAGTAAAACTACCAGACATAACTATCTTTTTAAACAATTTAACTTTGAATTTTAAATTTTTCTTGTCGCCTCTTCAATGTTTTGTTCCCCTATTTCATAAAATTTAGGTATTATTTTTCTTTTACATCTTTAACGTTTTTGCAAGACTTGACTCCTTATATTAGAACCTGTCTTTAAAGCGTAACATGCTAGACACCAATGTCTTGTTGTCCTGTATCTCTTTACCTACATTTATAGTTTGTTTTTTGTTCATTGAATTTTTTTGTTTGTATCTTTCTTTTTGACACTGTGGAGAAATCGGCAAGTGGATCAGGCAAAGTGCACTCTGGTTTTCGAAATGTGGTTAAAAGTGAGTCACCAAAACCAAGGTAAATATCACCTCCCTTCTACAGCATACAATTCTCTAGTAGTATAGAAGAAGAGATAGAAGAGAACAGGGAGATTGCAAATCTTAAAGATAAAAAGAGACAGACAGGCAGGCAGACGGACACACAGCCGTAAAGAAAGACTCCGAGATAAGGCAGGAGGATGGATGAATTAAAAACCCTCTTTGATTTCTGGACTAACTGAGAGAACGATTAAATGAAGACTAAAATGTATTTTTTCTTTGGCTTCGCAAAATGTTTATTTGCCAATGTTTAAGTAGTTAATCATTTTTGTATTAAACGAGGCTGTAACAAAGGACAAGGATATTTCCGATAGAACCCAGTTAGGGAGAATTCTTTTGCCATGGTTATCTTTATTTTTCTTTCAAAAAACCCTTTCAATTTTTCACAGAACCTTTTTAATAAAATTTCAAGATGCTCTTCGTGGGGAAAATTGTTTAACTCAATTAATACTTAATTACTTTGAAAAGCGGCATATTTAGAGACTTATAAGTGCCAAACCGTTGGCTTCTACTCTGGCATCTCTCATTCCTGGTCTTAAGAGTTTGTGACACTTGTTGGCAAGTCTCCTTCTTGGTGCCGTGTCAACTCAATCTTCTGTCCGCAGTTGCTCAAAGCAAGCTTAGAGGGTCGACTTAGGCATTTTTTGCCAGCTCATATTGTAATTCTCTTGGCCATGGCCTCCTTCAATTCCCGCACCTTCCTATCTTTTCTTTGAGCATTGATCTTTTTCATGGCATAGCCTATGAACCTCACTTTCCTTTGTCTGAAGGTGTTCAGCAAGCTAATTCATCGTAACTCTTAAAGGTACAGATAACACGCACAAGATCACTGCCACAGTAAGCCTCTGAGTATGTTTTAAGTTGAGTTATAGTAATAAAGCTATTAATTGTGTAGTCAATTGAATTCCATATGTAATCACCCGGGCTCTTCCAGGTCCAAATTTTCCAAGAATTTTGTTTAAGCCAGCTGTTATAGTTAGGTTATAATTTGCTTTGCACCGTTCGGTCAGTTTGCATTCTCTTTCATTGCGTTTCTCAAGAACCGTCCTTCCCTACTGTTTTGACATCTTTTCACCATCCATGTTTGGGATTGGAATCAGCTATTGTTATTTTTTAATTGTCCATTGCTTTGGTTTATCAGGGGATTATACAAGGATGGTTTATTTTTTGCCCTTGTTGGATTAAAGAATTTCTCATTTAGAGCGATTAAGACCTGTTACCAGCCAGGTTCCAGCTACTTTACCTTAACCACCGTTTAGCTGCTGACGCCACCACTTGCCCTCACAGGTAAACAAAATATGGAGTGCTGACAGGGTACCATTCCTACCCCGGGGGACCTTCGGTAACAGTTTAACGTCGTACCCACAACATTTCTTTTTGTATTAACTTGGTTCTTTGTTGTGCTTTTTGTCGTGATATCTCGTTCTTTCATCAGTTGAAGTAATTTGATTCCACGCATAAGGGAACTTTTTACTTTGTTTTTATAGTTAATTTTGGAAAGTATGTTTACTGTGTATGACACGATTTTTGGAATTTTTGTTCCGAACATGCTACCTAGTTTTTTTCGTTAAAGTTTGGTCGTATGGAGCTCATTTCAAACTCAGATAGCATTGATAAACTTATAACACGCCATCATCCATAAGACTAATCGAATTTAACAGAGGCGTAATGTCTTCAATCAGTTTTTTCGTGAAATACTATATACACACACATTCACAATACATGTACTAACGCACAATGTGATACGCATACACATACACACCATATATATATATATATATATATATATATATATATATATATATATATGTAAATGTAAATGTGTATGTGCGTGTGTGTGCATGTCTATGTGTGTACTTAGTTTCACCTAAATATTGCTAAATGTTTTTAATAGAGTAGCAAGACCGAAAAAGTGCTTCAGGGCCTTGGTTGCCCTTGCCATCGTAAATACTCTTGATCCACCACTTCACTACTAATGCTGTTAGATCTTGCAAACATGTTTTTAACAGGTGGTAGATATTAACAACGTTTACCCTCCCCCCCCCAAAGCTTTTGGCACTGTTATTTGATAAGGTCACGTTTGTGCTTGACCACCGTATCCAGAGCCACTTTAGTCCTCTCCACCTACCTTTCCGCTACAGAGGTATCGCCCTGTTTGCGGATACGTATCTTTGCTACTACCCACACTGCAAGACCTGCCAGTTTTCACTAACAGCCACTTCAAACAAAGGGTCCAAAGGTACCATTCACTTCAAACGTGGCAACAGCTATATCTTAAGAGACCTAGCGTACGTTTTACTATGTACCAAACGTCATTTATTGTACTGGGGCGAGAGGGAACATTTATTTTCAGGAAGTGGTTTCATGAACAGTAACATATCTGTAGCCCGCCACGTAAATTGGTTGACTACGACTACAGTAAAATTCTCTTTGGTTTGCTTTCCATTTTACTATCATAATACTACTTGTGTTCATCGATAATTTAAGCATATGATTACACTGTAAATCAAACTTCGATCACAATAACCGATCACAACAACTCTATGGTCACATTACTGAAGTGCGGAACTGGAATACTAAGCTTCGGCATGGATGGGGTTCCAGTTTGTATCACCATTTTTTCATATCAGGAAATGATAACTGAACTACTTATCTTATTTATCCTAGGCTTGACATTATAGGAATTAGCATTTTTAATAACCCTTCGGACCACTGAAAATGCTAGGCCCACCAGGGAGGATGTTTTTGCCAGCAACACACATATCCTATACCTTCTATGCAATTTTAGGGCACTTGAAAGGGAAAAGCGCCCGCACTCCTTTTTTATGATGTCGCCCCCATTCAATAAGAGATTTGTTTCAATGGAGTTTCTATGTTTTACTTACCTCTTCTCATTTTCTGTCCTCCAATGAAGCAAGTGACCTCAGACAGAATTCTACAAAGAATTTTAACAGTGACATTTGATGTACACTGGATTTTTATTTCTTTGTATGTTTTAGTGTACCTCCATGCGGCTTAACAGCATGGAATTCAACAGTGGGTGATAGTGTTATTGATGAACGTGTTACACTTGCTAATGCTATTAGCACAATTGAGGCAGGAATGGCAGACGAGTTTTACACTCCGTCAAAAATGGACGAGTCGTCCTTGCCAGCAGGTGCCGAGGAAATGGGAGAGGGTAAGTATTACACGCAGATTTGATGCCTTGTATTTCAGCCATAGAAGGTTATGGTCATTATGGTCGTAAACACTATTTTGATATCAGATGTCAAATTATGATGGCCACTATTATCATGTTCGTGGTGGTCATCATTAAAATGAGCTTTACTAGAACAACTTTAAGATTTTAGTGGATATACTTCTTTACTCTGTAATATGGATAAGTAGACCATATGCAAAATAGAAACAATCTTTGCTTACACTTGGGCTTCCGGTACTAAACCTCTATATTTTTCATCTGAGTGGACCATTTTAATGTCCTTTGGGTCATTTTTCTTAACATAGGTGGATCCTTCTGAAATAAATGTAGTTTGACAACTTTCTATTTTGGTTTTTGCTTTTTGAACGCCCCCTTGGTACTAAAGAAGGCTTGAAACGTTTTCTCTCTTTTTAAGAGTTTTTTCTTGATTTTTCTCTTACCAGGCTTATTCCAGTTTTTTTCTTTAGCTGGTACAGGATATTGTTGTTGAGTATTTAGGGTTGCCATTTAAACAAGGTGGAGTTTTTGCCGAATGTAGGCTCATTTTTTCGTTTTGAATTGGGTGTTTTCACATCTGTTGTTAAACCACAATTTAGCTGACAACAACTCTTTGAGAGACACCCATGACTAACTCTTTGAATACATTTTATTCCCACAAGTATGAATGCAGTTTGTATTTTTTGTGAAGAAAGTGTTGAACTACGGGACTCTTCAGAAGAGTTTTTAAAAACGTGATACTAGTTTTTCTTGCAAAGTTACATCCTATGATTGGGGATTTGATTGAAAAGAGAGCCGCTAACAAAGATATTTGTCGATTTTTTTTGTTGATTTTTGTTCTGGTTTTATACAAAATCCCAGATAAAAGTTTATGATAAACAGAACTTCTCGCATTTGTCACTGACTTTTTCCCACCTGGTGAAGCCAGTCTTCTGATCTTTTCAACCAGTCTTACCGTTTTGGTTTATTAGAGAGTACTATAGCAGTAGGTTTTATCGTATTTGTACTTTTTATTGAGTTCGATAGGTTGCAAAATTATAGAACGTTTTAGTAAAATTTCAAGATTACTTCAATTATTCCTAAATCTGGTTTTATGGCTCCGTTCTCTTCTCTATTGTTTAACGATAACCTTCTAAGTTTTACGTTTTTGAACCAATATCGACAATGAGCATACCGTAGTATACAGTGAGTAAGCTGTTCAGTTTTTATCACATAATAGATCGTAATGCAAATTGATTTGTTTGATATGATCTCTTTGAATATCACTAGAAACATGCAAGGTTATGGTCGTAGTATCAAAGGGCATAGTTTGAGCTTCTAGCATTGACAAGAAAGATGAAGGAGAAGAACGGGAAAGCACGACTTACAATTTGCTCTGGACTTCGTAATTTTGTTATTGGGCATTCAAAATCATCCTGGCTCCATGTTCTCAGAGCAGGGTACCACTGAAAAAACTAGTTGTAGGAGCACCTTTAAATCAATTCTTTCGGCAATCAAAAGTAGCCTCAATTTCAAACCTACCATAAGATATAAAATGGGTTAGAAATGGGTTCAAACCTTGCTGAGGGTGAAAGACTTGAAATAAAAAATATGTGTTGGTGTTACGGATATACATCTCGGTAGTTAGCTACAAGTAGCAGCAGCAGGTGCCCCTATCAAAATACATTTTGCTGGATGCGTGTTGGATGTGGATGCAAAATTGTGTATGTTCTTGGGTAGTCATTGCCAACATGTGGTCTTTAATAGAGGCCTAACTGAATGTGTAATACAGCAACCGTACTACTTTGATATTTTTTTATTCCATTTCAGTTTCAAAATGGTTTTAGACCTTATTTTCAGACTTGTTTCATTTAACTGGTATTCAATGACTAGGTATGAAAGAAAATTCATATCGTGTGTGTTTTCATTCATAAAACATGTAAATGACATGCTCCAAAAGCTCATTGCCTTTGCTTGATGAAAAAGGTAAAAAAATACAATGTTGGTCGGTCCCAAACATAGCATTTATAAGTTACCTAAAGCTGGGGATAAAACAACAATAAAGTGGCAGTGTTTTGTTGTGTTAGTTTGTAAACAAATTTCGGATTCAAAATGAAACAATAATGATTTTTATTCATTTCAGAGGCAGTCATTCGCTTTTTGAAAGCAAAACTTCGAGTAATGCAAGAGGAACTGGACAAGGTTATGGCAGAGTGTAATAAGAAGGTATTAATATTTGACAGTCGTTATTGTACCTTGATTACCATCATGTGAACCTCAAGGTCACTACTAAAGTAATTGTTGTCATGGTGACATTAATTTTGTTTTACTATTCAAGGACGCGACTTACTCTTTTACAGTAAAACGACTGTTGTGACCCTCTCATATGAGCTTCCAGTGTTACAGCAATATATTAACATTGTTTTGCTGACTTTGAACAAGGCTTTTTTATTATTTATTTACGTTATTTGGATGGACTTGTAACTTATTCTAATCGAGAGCCAAACATTTAATGTCTATACTCAGGGCTATCACAACGGCTGTTTTGGCATTTGACCGCATCAGGTCTTAAACGTCTGATAAGTCGGTAAATTAGTTTTCTGACGTGCGCTGTAGTGGCTGACTAGGCCAACATGGTGACTGCCTAATTTACATAGAATTTACAAAACAGGTAATTAGGAAAAAGTTAAAGTGGAAAATATTGCTTTGGGAACTAGCAAAAAATTGTTAATTCTTGGCTTAATAAAGTAAAGCAGACAAAAGCTGGTAACAAAAGTTAGAGAATTTTGACTGAAAAATATGTTGCTTAGCTATGCAACCATGTCTGAGAGGACAATGCATTTACATTAATATACTTGATAAGTGATAGCTGTAGGCCCTGGCTGTCTTATTTTAGCGCACCTTTGAATTTTTTACGTAGTTACTTCAATATTCTTTGCGATATACCTTTCACTGTGAAAATAGTACTTATATTTTTTGATTGATTAAATCCTTGAAAGGCAAAAGTTGCCACTACTAGTTGTTTTTGGATAGGGGTAAGGTTAATTTAGAAAAGAAAATTGGATTGAATGAAAACCCCACCCGTGTGTCAAACAATTAAGAAAGTAGGTTAGATGGAAGGAGTTAGACAAGAAAGAGTTCTTCAATTTAGCATTATCAGGGGGAAAGCTCATCAGCAACGTGTGATAGTACCCTCCATAAATTTCAGTTTTTAACAGGAGAATTTTTGCGACATTATGTTTCGTTTCGTCTAATAGCGAATTATGTCGTACCAGCGTTTTAGTTGCTTTCCTCTGCTCTTTCTTCTTTCTATCATTCTTTCTAGGCAGATTTTGCTGACACATTGAGTAGAGCTACAATATTTTGAATTTAATTGTGGATGTGATTGGAGTGAGGTTGTTGTTCGAAGGTCTTCAATTTGCGTATGATCAGACAGTTTGTTGTTTGTCAAGGGTCTCATCGTATGATTGATGATTTCAAGGTCCACTTAACACATTTTAATTCATAGAGTACGATAGGTATCACGTAGGTGGTAAAGATCTTCGATTTTAGGTGATATGATATCCTATTTGATGTTAGTGCTTCTTTATATTTTAAAAAACTGCTCAGCCTAGGCCAATGGGATCCTGCATGGTGGTCAGTTTTCCAATTTTCGAGGAAAGTTTATGGCCTTAAAAATTAAGTTACTGGAGGGATTTAATTGTTACACAGGGGAACAATTTTGGGGGGACTCTCCTGTTTTCTTTAAAAATAAAAGTGTTTCTGAACCAATTTTTCGTGCTGAATCCAAAAATGATATCCATTTGTTCCCATCACGTCTAGTTTTTTCTGCCCATGCTACACCTAGTTTTCATCAATAATTCTGCTTTAGCATTGGGAAAAACTTTCTTCTGGTCATGGGATGCCCTTTCAAACCAATAAAGAGGGCTAAAATGTGATTGTTGCCATTCTTCTTCATCTAATTGATGCTGATATTCTGATTGAATCACAATTGACCTCTGGATTTCTTTGGTTCCTTGTTAATCCTTTCATGGGGCCATTCACATAGTATACAAGCTGTTTTCCCTATTATCGCTAATTGGCTGAGTATTTACAACAAGGTAACATTTCAGTCAGTCAGTCATTCAGTTGCATTTTTTGTGGTTTCCTGTTTCCACTTGAGATCTGAGAAGAGATGGATCGGTTGTGTTAGTGTGACAGCTGTCAACAGAGTTTGTTCTTGAGAGGCTATTTTGGCAACATAATGCAAATACTCCTTTGTCAGTGGTCTTCAGCAATTTGTGAATAGTTTGCTGCTTGAAATTATTCAGCGATTTATTTGTGATGCAGATTGAATATGGCAAGCAGACGAAGGAGGTGTAAAAACG
>RDPX01000336.1:676087-703433 GCA_003991215.1 Morbakka virulenta
GGATTCTGCCCCCTAAAATCTTAGGATCTATTCTAGCTGCAGTCTTGAAACTTGGTAAGGTGGCAGAAGAACAATGCTCCAAAGAAATTAAAATACAAATTTTTGGTGATGATGTCATCAGACGATCGGTGACATCATCATATTTATTGGCCATTGGAATTTGGCGATTTTGGCCAAAATATTTAAATCGCAGAATGAACCAAATTTTTTTACAGAATGGCCCTGAAATGAATCTGATCACTTTTTTAAGGCATTTTTTAATGAATGATGAAAAAGAATGATGCCATCAATTTCACAGTCAAAAAAATCACATGTTGGCCGAGTGCCAACTTTGACCAAAAGTCCAGTGACAAAACGACCATAAACTTGGACTGGGTCATCACATACGCTTGAAAATTGCAGTAAAACTGTAAAAATATGCCTCGATAGAAGTCAAAAAGCTTTGAGTTCGCAGCTGGTTCCATTTGGAAAATATTCGGGAGAAAACCGAGACTGTGGCGCCAACCACCATACGAAATAGGGTTGAGTAAAAAAAAAGGAATCCTATTCCGCAAAAACTAGACGTGGTGGGAACAAATAGATATCATTTTTGGATTCAGCACGAAAAATTGGACTAGAAACACTTTTATTTTTAAAGAAAACATGAGAGTCCCAAAAAATTGTTTCCCTGTGTTATAAATGGTAAGATAAAGGTTTGTGTTAATCTTTTTGGTTTCTATGAATTTGCTTCAATTTTCAAGCCAGCTTTGGTTGCTTATTTAGCTTGAGTATGAAGGAATATTTATAGTTGGTGACGCGAGTTACTTAGGACACCGATGTCGTCTGCATAGCTCAGATTCTAAAGAATGTGGGCACCAATCGATAAGCCAGATGTGCATTCGTTCCAACATCTATTTTGATATATGCTTTTGAGTTTCCATGCGACCGTTTCAGAAGATTGATGTATTTTTTATTGATTGATGTTATGTTTTTTATGTTTTGACACTATCAAAGGCTTTCGTGAACTTAATCAGCGTGATATACACAGCATTGTTAAATTCTATGGACTTAACAATTATTTGTTCTGGGGCTAACATTTGTTCGATGGTTCCTCATCCATTTGATAAACAGCTTGTGTCTCATGAAGAAACACATACAAGTCTGCTTTGGTTCGGTTTGCAATAGTATTTTAAAAGAGTTTGTAAACGTGTCTTAGTAGGCGTATTGGGCGATAATTGCCGCAATCGATTTTTAGAGCTTCTTTGAAGAGTTGTGGAATTTTCCTGTTGTTAGGGTGCAGTTGAATAGAAGATGTACTCTACTGATGAGCGGTTCACCACCAGTTTTGATATTCTCAGAATAGATGTCATTTAGACCTGAACCCATTTTTCAAGTTGTTGATGGCAAAGGATATCTAACTTTTTAAGATCGGCTGAATTTCATGTGAATTTGAGTCGTCAATGATGATCTAGTTTGTTTAAGTTGTCGAAATAAAGTTCTTCATAAAACTTTGCCCAGCGCTCACAAATTGGTTAGTCTTTGTTAGCTCCATTATTTTCTTTGATACCCCAACTTACGTTTTTAGGTTTTGTCTTAAGCTTTTTCAGTGCAGCATAATACAATTTATGTGGTGGAAGGTTACTGAGTTTTTCGTTACGAGGCTCAATATGATTCAATTGATCCTTTTTCACGACCGTTTTGGTTCAGCTTTAGCAATCTTATATTGCATAGATGACGAACCTTTTTATTTTGTTTGTTTATTGGAGATTGCTGGTTTAGTTTGCTGCCACATCCATTCAGGAATGGCTTCAATGTACGCATGGAGTATTTCTTTGGAAGCATCATTTATACCGTTACATATCATATGGTGTTGTATATATTTTCCGAGTCAGTTACTGATTCAAGAACGGTAGAACAATTCTGCAAGGTGATCTGATTTTGGAATAGGCTTTTCCCTTTGTGCCCAGGAGAAACGTAATCTGAATTTTTTGCAAGTTTTTGCAATACATAGGTATGTTTGTCAATTGATGAGGGAAGGCATTGTGTAGTTGACCTAATGTACAGTTGAAGTAGCCTGTGATGAAGAGATGGCCCCTTTTCGGGATGCTGTTGACAGTAGATTGAAAATTATCATAAAGGTCTAAGATTTCTTCGTTTGAGTAAGATGACCTTGGAAAATAGCTTTGTGTAAAGACCAGTTTTGAAAATGTTCCTCTCAGCCGTAGAAGACTAAGCCTGTCAGAAATTAGTTAATAGTCTTCTGTTAGAGGTAGGCAGGTTTTGTTTACAAGAAAGCCAACATCGTTTGATTGAGAAGTCTCGTTGGTAGAAAAGGACAATTTTTGGCTGGTTGTTTCAAGGCTTTCGTTCTTGCTTTCTTTGATTTTTCTTTGCGACGATCCGACAATTTTATCTTATTCTAAGTTGTTGAGTTTATGAAGCATTATAGCTGAGGAATGGTTATTAAGGTCATTGATCGTTGATGGACTGTAGGTATAGATATTAAATGTTCTTTTTGATATGTTTTTCCTTTGGTCGCATGAACAATTCCAGTCCAAGGCTGCTGATATGATCCAGTGTTTACATATGTCGGACCAGTTCAGTGCTGCTGATCTGCGCTTTCAGGTTGATTTCATGAACCTTAATCTTCCTTGCTGGCACAAGGCAAGTCGAGTGATTTGCTCATGTCACCTAACACAAGGAGGTTGCCTGACGGGGCTGATGGATTCTCCTACCTTGCTCATTTTTTTTTTGCCAGCACTACACTCGAGTTGACAAACAGGGCTGCTGAAGGTGACTCTCGTGACAGAAAGGTTTGTGTGACCTATTGTCGGGTTGACAGGTAGGACTACTGTTTCACCGTTTTCCTGGCACGGGAGGCTTGGAATGTGGTGACATTTGCCTAAGGTGTACACTCAGATTGGTGGGGGAAGGGGGGGGAGGGGAAGGAGACATCTCATATTTCCATTCTAGACCTGCCGAGGCACAGTATAGCCACTGCCCTAGGATAAATGCTTCTTTGATACAAATGAATCCAGTGAATTGAGACCGAAAGATTGTAGAACAAAATAATAAACGCTCTAGTTTTTTGCTTAGCAACTGGAAAGGATAAATGTTAGCGGAAAGGAATAAAAAACAAGTTTACTATGTCAGTATATTCAGGTTGAAAATTTCATCTCAGCTTCAGCGTTGACTAAATTATTTCATAAATAAGTGACTAAATAATTTTTTATTAGTTGCATCGCTAAAAACAGTTTTCGGTCTTTTTACCTCCAGGATCTTAGCATGGAAGAAATGCAAAAGAAGATTAAGCAACTGGCTACAGATCAGACAATATTGCAGAAGGGTAAATCTGCAGTTCAGGTACTCTTAAAGCAAGTGTATGGTGTTAATTTTGTTTTAATGGATAGTTTGCCATCTAACTGTAACCTCCCTTAATCATGTAACCAACAAATATATTTTATTCCTACATGTAATAATTGGTATTATAATGATAATAATTTAATAATGACAGTAATAATAATGATTATATATATATATATATATAAATTTCATCAAAGCAGGTAGTCGTCTTTAAAAGTATATAAATTTCAAGAGCAAAGACATTTTGTATGATAGGACAAGCTTTCGTACATTAACTTCGTTAGGTGACTTGACGAAGTAAGTAGAATGTCAGGTGAAAAAGAGCATGAAGGACGACGGAGGAGCAAGATGGACATGTAGTAAAATGTTGAAAATTGCACTATTCGAAAAAGGTATTATGCTGAGAAAGACATTTTACATTGTCATCCAGAAAGACTAAAATTAGAACGATAGGAAGAGTGGATTAGTTTTTGTGAGCTTCCTTGTGAACCAGAGTGTTTTAGCCTGACACCCTTGATCCTTAGTCAAACGTGATATAGACAGGTTGTATTTGAAGAGAAGAGAAGAAGGTCGGGGATTCATGGGTGTGGAAATGTCTATTAAAGGGAAAGAAAATTGAAAATTGAAATGTAAAGTACTCTAGTGAATAACTGTTAGAAGTCTGAAAAGAGTTGGGACAATCAAGATGGAAGGCACCAAATCAAAAGGTGAATTTGAAAGAGAGCAGAGAGAACAGTTAAAAGCTAAGTGGAGTGAAAAGGTGATGTATGGTCAGTTTCTGAGGCAATTACTTAGTTGATCACACGAATACCTGGAAATGGCTAGTACATGGGGATTTGAAGGTTCAAACTGAAGCGGTATTGTGTGTTGCACAAGAACAAGCAGTAAGGACGAACTATGTCAAATACAACATCGAAAAGAGTTCTGATACTCCTTTATGCAGGAGGTGTGGTAAAACGAGAGAAACAGTTGAACATATAATTATTGAAAGCACCACACTAGCCCAGCGAGAATTTTAGAGACGTCATTACAATGTGGCGAAATTGATACATTGGAAACTTTGTGAAAAATATGGTTTAGAGAGACAAGAAAAGTGGTACGATCACCGTCCAGAAGTATCTGTTGAGAACAATGCATGAAAAATTCTTTGAGATATGAATATCCAATGTGATAACGAAATAAAGGCAAGGCGGCCGGATATTGTTGTTGTAAACAAGAAAGAAAAGCAATGCACTCCCATTGATATCGCATGCTTCTTCGATAGTAGAGTCTTTGAGAAAAAAAAGATAAAATAAAGATACCACGACTTCAAATTAGAGCTTGGAAGAATTTTGGGTGTGAAAAAGGTTCAAGTTATCCCTGTAGTCATTGGTTCACTGGATAATATTTCTAAGAAATTTGAAGATTGGATAGAGAAACTAGGGATCCATGTAAATATTGCACAAGTTCAAAAATCTGCCTTGTTGGGAACAGCTAGAATCCTCCGAAAGGTACTTGACTTGTGAAATGTAAAAGAAACCTATTTGTTAGAGCTCGCCCAACAGGAAAATATCGGCAATTCCACCAACCAGAGCAATAGCTAAATTTCATATAATAAGCAAGAGGCTTGGAGCTGGCTGAAAAAATTTGGATTAATATCTCAAAGGGCTTATTTAAAAAATAGTCTTGTTAGGAACAGACAAGTCTGAACAGCCTAAAGAAGCTTTAGAAGCAGTGTTAGATTAGACGGCGACACTGAGCAAGATATTGTAATATTAGTATCTGAAAATGGGGATGGTTACATTACAGATAAAAAAGAGGATGACGAAAAAACTGCAGAATGTTACCTCACGATGTTGCAAGGACCTTAGATATCCAGAAACAATGTATTGATCTTGAAGATATTTATTCCCAAATTTGTGCCTACTAGAACCAGTCTTATCCTCAAGGGATGACCTTGCTAACTTAGAACCCATTCCAATTTTCACCATGTACTTAACAGATAAAGTTTCTCAACTTTCTGGCTCTGAAACAAATCATTTTCCTGGTTGATATATCTACAAAAGCTTCAAGCACTAATTGCATTTCTTTTGCTAAGAGTATACAACAGCCAAGACAGAACGTTTATTGGAGTAAAGCTGATGATCTTGTTTCACCGTTTGTCTGGAAACAAATGTTGCGTACTTGAGTGAAAGACACGAAGAAATACCTGTACATTACAATGACATACTTTCAATTGGAGATAAAGGTCGTAAAACTTTACCTTAACCGTCGAAAATTTGCAACAGTTTGAACTGTTTACCAAGTATTTATCAATAATGAGCAAATAGTTTCATATTTTGAATGACATTAAGCACAAATTTTCTTACTGGAAAACCAATCAGACTCGATTACACAAATCGGGTTGTTGCATCATGAGACGAAAGCACTTCTAAATTCATAACTTACAGTGATGTTATATTTAACAAAGGTACAATGTTTATATACAGAAACATTGACGGTTAATGGATTGGGAAGGTAGAGAGAAAATGGGTGAATGAGACAGCGAGAAAAGCTTTTACTATGCTCACAGCTACAAGAACAGAAAATATCACAGATACCTATAAATTAATTAATACTTTAAGTATGTATATTCGAGGAAAAGTCGGATTAAAATCATAAAAGAAAGTCAGGTTTCAAAACGAGCCTGGATGGAAATGAAAAATTCTAACATCCATTAATGAAATAAGGGAGCATACCAATCTCTTTGAGGGGTCAAACAGGAGAAATAAGGAGGGATGGGAAATACTGGGAGATGTATAGTAGTTTATGTGTAACATCAAGGAGAAAGGTGTAAATGTGGTGATGGAAGAATTAAAGGAAAGGCTGGTTGTAAACACGTGTAAGATACGGAGGTATGAAGAAAAGATAAAGCAACATAGGATGAATAATACTTCCAATGGTATAAAAAATAGTATACCAAGAGGTAGATGGTACGTCAGAAAAGGATATTGCAGCATTTGATACTAACGAAAGCAAGAAGCTTGTGGGAAGCATTGTTTTTTTAATGATTCTCTGGCTGATGCTCTGGCTGTTGGAATTGACAACCATAGGAACAACCTGCACCTGCCTCAATTGTCACAGCCTATCAAGTTACTTCCGCAAGTCCTGGTATTTCTCAACCTTTTCTCTTTCCATTTCATGTACACTTACATCACCCGGCAGTGCGATATTAACGATTAGACCGCATTTTTCCTTCTTATCAAGTACAAATGTGTCTTGTCTTCTTGCATTCTGTCCTTTTAATTCACTTTTATTGGTGGTACTTTTTGTCTCAATTGCCCCTGATCTTCAAATCGCCTAAATTAGTTTTTCTGCAGAATTCATTACGTTCAAGCACAAGCTATTTTCTAACCCGGGAATTTCTTCTCCTTATGTTTCCAACACTTCCCTTAATATCCTAGAATTTTCAAGCAGTGATGTCTTTTGAATGAAGCTAACCACACCTATTTCAAGGTTTTCTACACAAGACATAAAACCTTTCGATATACTGCCTAATGCCCTGACAATTATTGGAATCAAACTGAATGTTAAAGTCTGAAAGAATCTTAAGAGATTCATTTTCAATTACTATTTCTGGAATATGCTGGAACCATTTTTCGGTTTCCATTGTATTATTCGTGCAACATTATCATGTCTCCTCTTATATTCCTGTTGGGGAAGTTTTTTTACATTCACAAACAATGTGATAGATGTTCTCACGTATTTCTCCACACATTCTACACAATTGTCTTAGCTATTGTCAATGTTATGCTTTAAGTAATTTGTTCTTAATGTTTCTTTTTTGTGGAGCAAACATAAATGCTTCAGTTTCTACTTTTAGATCACTTTGAATTAGCCACTTTATCACGCATATCTCTCACAAAATGCCCATAAAAGCTTTTATCCCTCCTCTTTCTTTTGATTTCAAAGTTGCTTTTTATCTTCAACTCTTTTCGTGATACAGCTCCTTCTGTCTCAATTGCCCCAGCAACCTTCACACCTTCTATCAACTTTCTTAGTAGATTCCTTCACATATATTCAAACATTGTTTTCTCCTAACAGAAAACTCTTCACTTATTATAAGTATTAATATTTTTGCTATTATGTTCTTCTTCTTTTGACGTTTATGTGTGTATTCATTGATGTTTCTCTTCACTTGTTTTTTATCTTTTGTTGAGGAGGGGTTGGGCTGTTTTTAATAACCTCCCATAACCTTCTCCCCCCCCCCCCCATTTTAGTGATTTTTTACATGATTTTACACCAGTTTTCATTTTACGAGGGAAGTTACGGTTATTGTATTTTAGAGGTTCTAGCTGTTTTTAGGTCATTATTACCTACTGGGCAAAAATGACCCTAAAGCAGCTATTTATAGCCGAATAACCATACCATTTGATCTCACAGCCGAACTGCAGATTTCACTAGGTATTTTTAGTGCCAAAATGGCTGTAGAATTTTTAGAGCTAAATTGTCTTCAGGGTTTTATGGCTGAACAGGGCTTTTTGCCCTGCTTTTCCTAGAGGTCGTTGTTGTATGTTCTTTCTTTTTTTTCAGTCCTAAAAACCGACGCAATTGTAGCATGTTTTTTCGATGGAAAGCAAATTTTATGATTAAATCATTTTTGTCTTCCCAAACACTTCACTGTTTAGGGCTTGAATTTTAAAAAAAGTAATAATTTTCCATCATTTTTGCTATTTTTATTACTCCTAAGTGAACATTATCTTTTATCCATTAATTCAAGGACTGCCTCCCTCGCTAACACGAGAGAAGCTTTATTATTAAGTAATATTAAGCACTCTTATTTCTATTCCGGGAGGGGGGGAAGGTCGCTAATAGGAATTGTACTTACTCAGTTCATAAAGATATCTCTTTCTTTTCACACTAGAGTACGTGAACTATTCATTTAGTGTTTAAAAGTTAAAAATTAACTCAAATCAAGTACAGCGTTAACGGTCGAACAGACCAGCAGGCTACTATTCAACATAGGGGTGGCAAACCCAATTTTCGATAGGAATTCTAGGATTGGATAACCCTGTTATCCCTGTGGTAATTTTCATTTATTTTCGCTGGAGAATTATCGGGGGTCTCTATGACTTTAGGACTCTTCTTAACTAATTAATATATCTGTTTACTAGTAACTCGATTTTCATCATCAAAAATCTTTGTATACGCAAGTTTCTTCTATTCAGGTGGTCGCCCCCAACCAAACTAATTCCTCTCATTTTCAGCCACCAATTTCTGTAATGGCCGTAGTAAAGGAAGCTTAAGTAAAGCTCAATGGGGCCTTCTCGTCTTATCAAACTTGATTTGAATATCGACAGATCATTTCATTTCTGTAGCTGAGACCAAGAAAAACTCGTTTAACCTCTCATTCTAGTCAGAAATTAAATGACTATTGATTTTGCTACCTTGGCACGGTCAGAGTTACTGCGGCTCTTGAATTTTTGTTAGCTGAATTTATTAAAAATCAGTGAGCAGGCCCTACCGCTATACAATACATGTTTTGGCAGCTGGTTATATTTTTGGTAAACAGTCGGTTTTTCTTTTCTTCTCTTAATAATCTTCCCGAGTTCCTTAGCTACAGTTAAATATTTTAATTCTCACTAGGTTAGTAGATGAAAAAAGAGAAGCTATTTCCAGTTTATTTATACATTTCTACTCCTCTTGATTTAGGTTTGACGGGCCAACTATTCCCTAATGAAGATCTGGGAGAATTAAAGTTATGAATAGTGCCCCTTTTTCTAGTCAAAGATTTCTCCTTTATTAAGACTATACGCCGCTACCTAAATGAAAGAACAGCTAACACCCTAATAAAATTGTATAATGGTATCATTTGTAGGTTAGGCTAATATTCCTTCATTGTGGGATGACTGCTTGCAAGACTTCCTTATCAAAAATTTTGCTTACTTTTAGCCTATAGCCCTTGTTACCTTTGGTAACAAGGGCTATAGGCTAGCCTCTATAGGCTAGCCTCTAATTTAGCAGAAAGATAAGTACGTTTTATGCCATAAATAAAGTCCTTTACTAAAATTTATTTCGCAGAGAAGAATTTAAAGAGACAAAATCAAACAAAACTAAATCTAAGTGGCATGAAAATAGAATGCGTGGGCAGTTCAACCTTCCCTGGGACATGGTCGTAAAATTTTGTGGCTGCCTGTAGATCATATTTCTTACATAAATTCCAGTGCAAGATTTGCACGACTTTATCATGTCTCCACTGCTTGTAATACTTCTGCGTAAGCTTCTCGCAACTTGATATTATATGAGCNAAACAAGGGCTATAGGCTAGCCTCTATAGGCTAGCCTCTAATTTAGCAGAAAGATAAGTACGTTTTATGCCATAAATAAAGTCCTTTACTAAAATTTATTTCGCAGAGAAGAATTTAAAGAGACAAAATCAAACAAAACTAAATCTAAGTGGCATGAAAATAGAATGCGTGGGCAGTTCAACCTTCCCTGGGACATGGTCGTAAAATTTTGTGGCTGCCTGTAGATCATATTTCTTACATAAATTCCAGTGCAAGATTTGCACGACTTTATCATGTCTCCACTGCTTGTAATACTTCTGCGTAAGCTTCTCGCAACTTGATATTATATGAGCAACTGTTTCGTTCTCTTTTCCACACATCCTGCATAGTGGACTGATAGCTTTCATGGCATTGGTTGGAAGCGCTTGGTCTTGTGCAGCCATAATAGAGCCCTAATAGAGTTTCTTTTTTAAACGTTGCTTGCCTCAGCCATGCCCATGTCTCTTTACTGCCGTGTTCAGCTACTATCTTGCAAACTGTCCATTGGTTTCTGATGATATGACGCTTTTCTCTCTTGCTGCAGTAGTAGTAGTAGTAGTAGTAGTAGTAGTAGTAGTGGTTGGTGTAGTAGTAGTAATATCAATATAGCGTTCAGCAACTTATTCATTGGTCAAAACAAGGAAAACGTAACTGTATTTTTCTTGGATCTTTTGGGCAATTGTTACCTGATAAATATATTATTAATAATTATAGAAAGTTATTCTTATAGACTTACATTTAAAAATTACCTATTACGCCTATTAGTTTTTGTTGTTGTTGTTGTTGTTGTATTTCTGTTTCTATATGACAATGTATATATTTATATTTGTTTATTACAGAGTGAAAATGATAGTCTCAAAAAGCAAGTTAGCAAGATTAAGGAAAGGAATGCGGAGCTGGAACAAAAGAATTCCGAACTGAAAAAGGTACATGTTAAACCTGAAGCGACGACTGTTCAATTATCCACTTCCTCATATAGGGAGCGTCTTTTATTTGAAAAATCACAGTTTTATACAAGCACATCTCCTAGAAACTTGAAAATGTCAATGTCAAATTCCCCTATGCTGATACTGTTCTTATGTAGTTTGTAAGAGATGCCCTTGATTAGCAGGTCGTCAAAGCTCGAAGAAGATTCTCTAATATAAAAGAGGAATTTTTGGAGGCTTGCAAACAACAGTGTCAATGAGCCTGGACATTATTTGAATGGTAGTTTGACTTAATACTCAAAATGATATGAAATTCGAGTTCTGCGACCTGCTATTGTTAAAAACACAATAAGCCGATTACCCGCAGCCGACACTCAGGTATCAGTACTCCAGGTAGAAGTCATACTTCAGTATTATTGGGTAGTCCTTTTAGTATTCTTAACTGAGTCTAAAAAGATTAAAATGTGCCGATGATTTGGCTACTTACGATGTTTTGTTTTGGTTTTTTTAATAAGTGTGCTAAACTGGCAGTGGATAGACATATGTGGAGGACTATGACAGCCGACCTCATTGGGATGGCTCCCCGTTGAGTTAAGATGTTTTTTATAGATACAAGAAAATTTCTGGCGTACATTTTCCCTTGTCGTAAAGCATTTTTAGCACCTCTTCGTGCTTTAGAGTTTTAAACTAATTACCCAGCTGGGATTCACAACCTATTTCAAACCCGTCACCTTATAATGCTTAGTATTATTCTTAGTATGAAGTATTTGTAAACCACAACAATACAATACTGCTATTAACATACGTTCAAGCAAGGCGGTAGTTACCTTTGAAAAATGGAAATTAAGCCCAAGGTGCAAAGTCAGCAAAATAAATAAATTCCATAAGTGCAGGTGTATAAGAATGTATGTTGGAATCAGTTGATTTGACCATGTAAGGAAAGTCATTGTTTTGTGGGATTTGAATGTGATGCCCAACGAATGGGACCCGAGAAGGGAGCGGTGCACGTAAGTGAAAAATATATTTTCAGCCATGACCTGGTTAGGAACGACTGGCCTTCCCTTATTTGGCTTTAGCTTTAGCTTATGGCCTTGATAGGCATAGGCACTGGTTTGTACCTAGTTTGATGTTAGCAAAAAAGACTTATAGGAAATATATTTTTTTCGTCTTGAATCAAAAAATGTTCTTCTTAGTCCCCCACACTAAGTGACTTTCACATCTCAGTAGAGTACCAAGACAGGGAGACATGGTCGGAAACAATTGTGAGAAGCGGAAGAAACGAAAATGTGCTCGTCTGTTCCAACCATCTCCTTCTTTTTGTTGGTCAGCGCCCTGTTTTCCTTTTTTTACTACTCTTGTTTAACTATGTCTATTCATTGCTTACTTTGTTATGATCCATAAATGTTGTACTTCTACCCTTGCTGGTTGCTTTTTTTATATATTTTATCACAGTCTAACATGCGAAAACGTGTTTTGACCTTTACTGTTATTTATGATGTTTTGGCCTTGTTTTTACCTCCATTATTTGTGGTAATTGGCATTTTCATCACTGTATACAGGGTATATACAAATACATACAAGGTATGAAATCCTATAGAGAAGGAAATGTGATAGCCAGATTTCTCTTGATTCCATCAGTTGCCGACTAGGCAAACACTACGATTCGTAGGCGGCTAAGATTTTTGTTAACAGGTTTGCAACCAAATCCTCTTATTTTGACTGAGTGATTTCTCGTTCGTTATGGTTGCCTTACAGGAAGTGGAATCTTTCAAAAGAGAGCAAAAACAAGCTGCAAGTATGAAAAATGCTGTCGAAGTTAGGTTTGTATTTCTAACTTGATTAAGCCATGCAAATTAGACTTCTGTTTGCTATAGATTTTGTTCGCGTATGCAAAGGCATTTGCCTGAATGAACTTTTAAAAACACTGCCTTGTGTAGTGGCTTGGCCACTTTTGGACACGACTTAGCTCTTGTAGGCCCCCTTAACTGCTGAAGCTAGAGGCGTCAGGTAAGTGGGTACAGGAACCGGTGTGTATCAATAAAGCAATATTTATACAGCTACTGCTTGCTGTCGGACAATACACAACCCTAGCTATAGATTAAATAGTACTACTGCCTTGTGATATAAATAAGGCTACAGGAATAAGCCCTTTAAAATTTTTGACTGTAGCCCACTGGTAGTCTTATCCAATACTCTTATGGCAGGTACTGTGCTCGGTCTTGTGCTAGATATATTGGTTCACCTTCTTGTAGGATATTACTGAAAAGGCCCAGAGATCAAACCCTATTGCTCTTCAGTTTCTTAATACGTTTACCAAGGCCGACGCCCAGGAAATAGGACTTTTGCTAAACTTCTTTTGTTCGTTGTTATCATCATTTATAGACGTTTTTCATTGTCTGGAAGACCGAAAGGTTCTACCTTAAATATAATCGCTATGTTGGTGATATGTATGACTTAGTCTCATTAGTTTACAAAGGATTATATTTCAAAGAGATTGTTATGTTTAAATACGGAACTTCGGATTTGCCATACTATTATTCAAATATTCACTAGTACATCGATAATATTACTGAAGTGACGGTTGGTTAAAATGACACACCTTAGCATTTCTTTCGTGTTTTATTTTTTTTAGACGACAATGGATGTTTCTTTCAGTAGGACTGATACCAAAGTCGCATCGAAATCAAATTTGTAAGACAACAGACAGTTGATAATTGTATGTGGCCCCAACATATTAACAAGAACACGAGAACTAAAAATTTCGTAGGTTGTTGATACATTTACCGGAAATATCCAAGTTGCGTCGAAGTATGTTTAAGTACGAGAACAATTTCATAAACAATACAATAGCTTTAAATTAATTTTAATCCACAATTTTTTTGTCTTTTCCAAAAGCTATCTCGAGTAGCGTAGATTTATATATTTTTTTGATTGGGTATTGAGTATTTTATGCATGCTTTTCAATACTTTATATATAGATGATAACCACTTTCATTTTTGTATTCCCAGACTTAACAGAGCTTTAGAAGAAGTAGAAAAGTACAAATCGAACTTAAAAAAAGCGAAAGAAACAACAAAGGTATTTGATGATTTTCAATGAGCTAGTATTTTGCACGTTTGATTTTTTTAAGAAGTAAAAATTTTCTTGAACATTACTTATGTTGCTACCTATGAAGCAAGCTTTTTTCAAGGGATTTGGTCGGAAAGTTTGGGGTCAGACATATTTAGGGTGGCTTCTAAATTTTGATGATTTAGACCTAATTTCGATACTTTATTTTTAAGGGCTCGTAAACCTGGAGTATTACATGAGCTGCGTTTTGAAAGATTTTACCTTGATAAAACAGGAATTTTATGTTATTCAATTATTGTTTTTGGGCGTACATGTCAAAAATGGAATAACAATCATTTTTGAGACTAAACTATATATTTTACTAGAGCATTATAACCGAGGTTTATCGTTTATTGTTGCCCTATCTGCTCCTACTTTTAATAGAAGAATTACCTAATTAACCACCGATTTACCTGCATTTACCAGGTATAGTACAAATTCCAAAATGGCACTCCGATTGGTGGTTTATGTTACAACGCTTTTCTGCATTGCACTTTTACAGATTAAGAAACATACTTTTTGCAGTGTAGGTTCTTTTATTCATTTTGCAAACCATCCTGGGCCAGCTTACAAAGTCAGTGATTTTATACTCCGCGTTAAAAGGAATCTGAAAAGCAATAATGTCAGTAAGGACTTTATATGGGGAAAACAGCTTTTTGCTGAAATCGTCAGTAATCGAGGTTCGCATTTCTAATTAACGCATGTCGACGAGCAGGAAATATATGTTGATTTAAAAAATCCGAAAAGAGATGTCACAAGGCATATATGAATTTCTTCCTGGCCTACTCAAAGATGCTGTAAATTTCATAGCAAAACGACAAACTTACATCCTAAACATGTTATTGAGCGAAGTGGTAATACCGACAGAATGGAAAGCTACTAAAATTACCCCATTACATAAATCTGGTCCTAGTGCTGAAATTAAGAACTATAGACCAATCTCCATTCTGCCCACACTTTCAAAAATCCTTGAATGTATTTTGATGGGTAGCTGGGAATTTAGTCTGGAATATAATGGCTTACTCGTCAACTATCAGTTTGGATTTAGGCAGAGAATGTCAACTGAATTAGCAGTAACATTTTTTACTAACTACGTTGAAACCAAACTGACAGTTGCAACTTGACAGGAGCTCTTTACATCAATTTGCCTGAAGCTTTCGATACCATAAATCATTCTGTGCTTCTGAATAAACTCCCTACTTATGGTATAATGGGCAGAGAAATAGTTTGGTGTAGTGATTACCTCTTTACGAAAGCAGGCTGTCCAAATGAACGGAACTATTATAAATGCTTACCCAGTCTGTGCATGAGTACCCCAAGGATCAATACTGGTTCATTATTATTTCTTTTTTATATGAACGGTATGGATGGATGCCTAAGGCATTCCTCGAGCATCACGTACTTCATGCTTTTTGAGAGGCATATTTACTAAAATATTTGTTTGGTCTATAAAGCGATTGAAGTTTTTGGGATTGTTTTTAAACATTTTATTGGCCTTGTAGAATCGACTCCTTTTATCAAAGCGTCTGATTCTAGCTGCTTTTGTATGAAAAATACTACAAAATACAAAAAATACAACACGATTTTTCTGGCAAAGGGTTTTTAAACGAATGCCAACAAAATTTGGACTGCTGATTGAATGTGAACTCAGTTTTTGTCTATCACATCAGTATTTCGAGCTGTGCAAATTTCCAATTTTTGATGAAAATTACTCATCAACCTATAGCTATATCGAAGGTTTCATAATAAAAACGTGGTTTTTTGTACTACATTTTGTATATTAATAATCAAGGAATAACAAATATTACTAAGTCGATGTACAGCAATCCAAATAGAATGACAGAAAAAAATAGAAAATAGAAAAATACATACATATATATATATGGAATACAGATCAGTGTCAAATAGCAGTTATCTGAACTTTTCTTGGCTGATCTATGATGTACAGCTTCTAGATTGTCTCTCATCAAGCTCCAGCAATAATCCGCCATCATGTGTGAACCCCACCGGCCTTGATACCGTTCTTCCATTGTTTCAATGTCCTGATAAAAACACTCCCCTTGTTTCACACTCACTTCCCCAAGATTCTCCGGAAATTTGTCCAAATGGCTGTGTAATTAGTGGATCGTGATACTCATTCTACATCCAAGATCTCGCAGGCTCATTAGTAGTTCTTCCACAATCTCTTCACAGTTGTCTGGTTTCTTATTTCTTAGAAAATTCTGAACCACATTGCAAAATGCGTTCCAAGCTCTTCCTTTTGTCTCATTCATGGATGTGATAAAGTTTGGATCTCTCATAACTGTTCTAATTTGGGATCAATCAAATCTATCAGCTTTTTTTTTCTCTTCGCTAAGACCAGGAAAAGTTGAACATATATAGCTGAAAGGTTCACCACTGTGATCAAGAGCTTTGACGAACTGTTTCATCAATCCACGTTTTATGTGCAAGGGAGGAAAGACAATGTTCTTCCTATCCACTAGAGTACCATTGATGACATTCTTATCGCCAGATGCCAAACTCTGTCGCTGAGGCCATTCATTCTTCACCCAATGCTCTGTTGTAGTTCTACTGTCCAAGTAACGCAGGAAACAGGGGTATTTTGTGTACCCTCTTTGCTGACCTAAAAGAAAGTTAACCATTTTGAAATCCACACGAATTACCCACCCATGATCATGATGTTGCAACCTCTCTAGAACAATCTTGATGTTGTTATATTCTTCCTCAAGTTTTACAGAATGACCTAACAGAACACATTTAAAACGTCTTTTGGATCTGTCAATAAAAAGCCTCCAATAACTTGAATCATAAACTGGAAGTCCCATAAAGAGAAGTAACCCTTATACATCGGTACAATAGACAAGCTGGTCATGTGAATGGAAGTACCTCCGCAGCTCTGCTTCCCTGTTGTGATGGAGAAAATCTAAGATCAGATTTGAATTCAGCACCCTCCAATTGGTCTAAAACTGTTCGTAAATTCCATGCCAGAGAAAAACATTTTTCTTTGTTTATCAGTATAATTTGTTTAATTTTTTCAATCTATTCATCCAGATCATTTACTGCAGTGATGCCTTATTTGGCTTTTAACTTTCTGATCTTTATATGTTTTATCGATGTCTCATTTGTTTTAATATTTTTAAGACTTTTGATGCCCAATCTCCAGATATAAATTTGCTTGTTTATTTTTTCTTGCCAAACTAGTTTTTTACCTACATTTCTATGGTTACTTTGGTGTAAGCAACACCGCATTTTCTCTTTGTCAACATTTTCAGTACATCTCCTTTTCCAACCATTTTTGCTTAAGCTTTTCATATTATTGCGGTAATTGTAATCCTGCCTTCAGTAACAAAAGCTCCGGACCCACTAACACCTTTCTTGAGATTTTCTTTTGAGTTCAAAACGTAATAACCTAAACCATTTTCTTCCCCTCTGACTACAAGCTCCACCTTACTGCTACCAACACTGCACTTTCCAGCCACTGATGCATTGCTTGTTGATCGACATCAGCATTTTGGCTTCGGATTACATATTGAACATGTAGAGCCTTCTGACTGTATCTTTCTGTTAGCTGGTTTTGACCTTTCTTTTTTGCATGGAGGTCTTTATCTTGAACTATTGGTTTGACTTCTAATTCATCTTCAAATTGCGTAGCTTCTCTGAATACTGAGTGCAGCTCTTTACTATTTTCGTTTTGTAAAGCCAGTTCCATCATCCAATCATTTGAGAATTTTGAATAATGTTTCATCCCTACCGTTGTTTTATAACAAAGTTCCAATTGAACAAGGCCACGACTTCCTTCCCTTTCAGGTAAATACAGACGATCAACATCAGCTTTTGGGTGAAGTGACCTGCTCGATGTTAATAGTTTCCGTGTTGTTCCTATTCATGTGCTGTACATCAGATATATTCCAATTTATAATGTGAAAACTATACTGTACAATTGGTATGGCAAGGGTATTTATGGCCGCTGTTCGATTCTTTAAGTTCAACTCTTTTTTAAGGACCAGCTTTATCCTTCGATAATATTCTTTTCAGATTTTTTCTTTTATTGATGCGTGCTCAATTCTGCCTCCTTCATTCACTCCCAAATATTTATAGCTTGACTCCGGGTCAAGCTCCTTGATAGCGGTTTCAATATCAAGGTTAATTGAAGTGTTGTCTCGCAGTCATAAATGTTGCCTTCACACACATATCAAGCCCGAACTCCATGCAGATATCTTTACTAAATTCACTAACAGTTGTAAGTAAGCTATCGAGCTGTTGGTCATTTTTCGCAATAGTTTCAGGTCATCCATGTAAAAAAGGTGATTTATAACTTTGTGAAACATGAAATAACCTAAGCCTGAGTTATTAAGTTCATTTGAAAGAGGTATGAGGGAAATACAGAAAAGACGTGGGGAAAGAGTGCCCTGGAAGATACCTCGTTTGATTTTGATAAGATCAGATTCACGCATGCTATTTTTGTGGCAGAGAAAAAGCCGTGTTTGCAATTTAGACATACTACTGTGAAGTAAGTGAGGAGTGGAGAAACTTTGTACATATTTAGACTTTTAAGTATCCAGTTGTGGGGAAATCTATCAAACGCCTCTCTGTAGTTGATCCATATAGTACTCATATTTCCTTTTTTACACCCAAAGTTTTCTAACAACATTCTATTAATCATTAATTGATCTTTACATCCGTAAGAATTCCTTTTACATCCTTTTTGTTTTTCTGGAAAGATTGAATTATTTTCAAGAAACTTATATACTCTTTCTGATTTCATAACAATCAATAAGAGATTCAAAAATTATATATATATGCGTATGATCAACAAAAAAAATGCTAAATATCTAAGACATTGTCATTGAGCCACAAACGGAAGTCCTCATCAACAGTTTTGATATCACCTCGAATACCTATCAGTTGGCAAATCAATACGTGTTGACGGGATTGAATTTCACCACAACAACAAAATGGATTGTCCCTTTGACCAATTTTATGCATGAAGCGGCATATCGTCCATATCCAGATCGTAATCGATTTAAGAGCACCCATTGTTCACGCTTCAGGTAGTTGTGGCAAAGGGTAACCTCATTCGCCCACGTCGAAACCCCACAACCGGATGCAGTTTAATGTCAATACCCAGGACATATTATTATTATTATTATTATTATTATTATTATAAAATCTGTTTATTTTAATTGCGTTTTCATACAATTACTAACCGGGTCACACCCAGTGACCTAAGGCGAGTAAAGGTTTTTAATGTATTGAGAGGAACGTGTATGTATAAGTATAAAATTGTAAAAAAAAATATATAAAAATTTGGTAAAAAATAATTCAAATTTATAAAAAAGGACTATAAAAATAATAAAAATAATTTAGATATATATATATATAAAAAAAAGTAAAAAAGTGTTGAAAAAATATACTGTTTACATGGAAAGAGTTTTTCTGAGGATATGAGCAGTGCTGTTTAAGACAATCTTTTGGATTTCCTGGAGGCAGTGATTTCCTGGTATTTTGTCTAAGTGTTTTTGGGTGCCCTTTTTGATCATACCTAATGCGCCAATGACGACAGGAACTGTTGATGTTTTTAGTCTGCACATTCTTTCTACCTCAATTTCCAGATCTTTGTACTTGCTGACCTTTTCAAATTCCTTTGTGCCAACGTTTTTATCACAGGGAACACTCATATCAATCAGTAGGCATGTTTTGTTTTTTCGATCTTTTATTATTATATCGGGTCTGTTAGCCTGAATGGTTCTGTCTGTGTGAATCGGAAAGTCCCAGAGGATGGTGACATATTGGGCTTCAGCTACATCTGGGGGTTTATGCTCGTACCAGTTAGCTTCAGTCTTAATTCCGTAGTGTTGACAGATTCCCCAATGCAGGTATTGACCAACCCTGTCATGGCGTCTTGTATATTCGTTTGAGGCTAACACCGAGCAGCCGGAGACGAGATGATCGATAGTCTCGACAGCTTTATCGCATATGCGATTATTATTATTGTTATTATTATTATTATTATTATTATTATTATTATTTTCTTTCTTTGTTTTTTTGACTTAAGATCAAACATCGGGCTACTACCAATAGCCTAGGTTGAGTGAAATTGGAAGTTATTGTTTTCATTATTTTGAAATTTAAGTTTTTCAGGAGAAAGGAACGAATAATATTTCTATCATGTAATAGGACAATTCACGAACAATGTACTTCTTCTTACTGCAGGGACAGGCACAAATAGCAAGACTGATCACAAACATTGAATATGAATTTTCAACGTGATATCCACAGAAAGTAGACTAAACAAACCTTCTCAAGTCCCCTTGTTAATCATCCCCAGTGCCCCGACAATGACCGGAAAAGTTCTAGCTTTGACGTTACACATTTTTTGAATTTCTATCTCTAGGTCTTTATACTTGCATAACTTTTCGAATTCCTTAACTGAAATGTTTTTATCACTTGGCACACTCATGTCAATTAATGTACACATTTTGTTTTTCCTATCTTTTATTATGATGTCAGGACGGTTGGCTTGAATCGTACGATCAATGTTGCCCACAGAATAGTGGCATTTTCTCCTTCCATGACGGGTAGTGGACGGTGTTCTTACCAGTTGGGGTTAGTTTCAATACCAAAGTGTTTGCATGTACCCCACTGGAGATACTGCCCAACATGGTCGTGGCGTTTGACATACTCATTTGGAGCAATTACCGGACATCCGGACTCAAGGTGGTCTATTGTTTCCGTGTGCTGGTCACAGCTGTGGTCACCTCCATTCTTCAGTATATTTGCTTGGTAATTTCGGCTAAATAAGCTTTGGTCCTGTGCTGCGATGATGAAGCCATCTGTCTCATTCAGTCCGGAGCTATGTAGCCGCTGATGGGTTGCCTTTTCATCTACATCAGCATTCTAGCAACGAACTACAAACTGTCCGTGGAGAGGTTTCTCACACCATTGATTTTCAATCTGCTTCATACCAAATTGTTTTCGAATTTTAGTATCTAGCCTTCTCAACTCAGAAATATTCGGATTCATCACGTTGAAGCTATAAGTTACAACTGGTATAGCGAAAGAGTTTATTGCAGTTATTTTATTTTTAGAATTAAGTTCTGTCTTCAAAATCGATCTCACCCTCCTAATACATTCTTTTCTGATTTTTCTCTTTCATTTTGGCATGCTGTACGCCGTCTCTTTCGTTAACACCAAGATACTTGTACGTCTTTTCCTGATCTAGTTCCTTAATTACAGGCTCATCATCTAGTATAATATTATGTGTACTCACCAATATTCCCCGCTGAAACCTTGCTTTAGTACATTTACCCATCCCAAACTCTATCCCAATGTCATCACTAAAAGCCTTGACCGTTTTTAATAACCCTTCCAGTTCATCATTACTACGAACATATAATTTCAAATCATCCATATAAGAGGTGATTTATTATTTTATCATTGATCTTATTTCCATATGTAGTGTTGTTTAACATTTGGGAGAGGGGTATTAGTGACATGCAAAATAGAAGCGGAGAAAGAGATGCCCCCTGTAAAATTTCACAGTTAATCCGCGTTCCATGAGACGTCAAGGTACCATTAGAGTGGGAAAGAAAAAGATTGTTTTGTTATAAACACATCGACGTTTTTAGAAAATTTTAAAAATGTGAGATATTGAAACAACTCTAAACAACGTAAGATCCAAAGATGGACACTATTAAACGCCTTTTTGTAGTCTATCTATGCCGTACTTTCCACGATGTCCCTATCTAAGGTGGTAACAGCGATGACCCTTCTAACTTTCGACCAATTACTCTTGAAACCGTTCCATTAAAAGTTTTTACATCCTGTTTGCATGATTCAGTATTTAAATACCTGAAGGATAATAACTTCCATGAACATAAGATTTAAAAAGGCTTCTCTTCTAAGATCTCGGGTACCTTAAACTATACTACAATGATGACACATGTAATAAACAAGACTCGCACTAATCACCCCTCCCTATGCATTACCCTTTTAGACCTAAAAATGCTTTTGGTGAAGTTCACCATAACCTAATACCATATGTTCTCGATCACCATCACATTTCTGGCAAAATGAAGTCTTTAATCATCAGTCTTTACACTGAATTTACAACAGCATTTATCACTATCCTTTTACAACTGAAGCCATAACAGTTCGTCGTGGGCTTTTGCAAAGAGATTGTCTTAGTCCACTACTCTTTAATATGTGTTTTAACACATTAATTCAATATATAAGGGCAGAAAAATACGACCAATTTGGTTTTTCACCTCACGATAAGAACGACCGCATGTTCAATCCTGTACACTGGTTTCAGTTCGCAAATGACGCTGCGGTCATTAAAAGTGGGGAAAGAGAGAACCAACTTCTTTTAAACTGTTTTACTCGATGGTGTCAATGGGCCAACATGATCATAAGGGTTGATAAATGTGCCACATTCGTATAAAAAAATTCACTACAAGATCTCTTCAATTTTAACCTAACCTTTTTGTTAATAATGAGTGTACCTCCTATAGCCATGGAAGATGCCTTCAAATAGAAGTTTGGCGTTGCTTCGGAGAACCAGTTTTGAAGCTAGTAACACGGCTATTCAATGAAATACTTGATGTGGAAGAGATGCCGGAGGAGTGGCGGAAGAGTGTGTTGATACCGGTTTAAAAAGAAAAAGGTGATGCGCGGGAGTCTGGAAACTACAGAGGAATCAAACTGATGTGCCACACTCTGACGTTGTGGGAGAGAGTGATGGACAAAAGACTAAGGTCAGAAATCGAAATCAGCAAACAACAGTTCACTTTTATGTCAAGACGCAGTACCACAGATGCACTGTTTGCGTTGCGAATCCTGCACGAGAAACATCGAGATAACCAACAACAACTGCACAACGTATTTATCGATCTAGAGAAAGCTTATGACCGAGTACCCAGAGAGGAGATATGGTGTTGTATGAGGGTCTCAGGAATCGCAGAGAAGTATATCCGCTGGTACAAGACATGTACAAGGACAGTAAGACCTGTGTTCGAAGCGCTGCAGGAAGCACAGGTTACTTCGAGGTGAAGGTAGGCCTGCGCCAGGGCTCGGCTTTAAGCCCTTTCCTATTTGCAGTGGTAATGGATATTCTCAGAGATGAGGTAAGAAGAGATGCATCTCAAAATATGATGTTCGCAGACGATATTGTACTGTGTAGTGAGAAAAGAGAGGAAGTTGAATTACAGCTGTAGAAGTGGTGTTATGCCTTGGAGAGGGGAGGAATGAAAATAAGCAGGACAAAAACAGAGTACCTAGCTTTGAACGAAAGCCAGAACGATAGAATGCAGATGGGAGGAGTGGAAATCCCTAAAGTGAGCGAATTTAAGTACCTGGGGTCAACACTACAAACAAACAGAAACTGTGATAGAGACGTAAAAAGGAGAATGCAGGCCGGTTGGAGTGGTTGGAGGAAGGTAACAGGACTACTTTGTGATAGGAAAATATCGCCACGGATAAAGGGAAGCGTTTACAACGCGGCAATGCGTCCAGCTCTATTATATGGTCTCGAAATATATATTTATTATTCGCCCTTGCATGGAGTATTGTTGTCACATCTGGAAAATTGTACCCTCATGTTACGGTATCTTGAATTTCATGATCGAATTCAGAGGCGTGTTTGTAACTTAACTAAAGTATTTTTTCACATAGTTCCAAACACTTAGTGATAGCAATAGTAATACATAGAAATAATTTGTAATAAAATTAGTAAAAATAAAAGAAGCAAGTACTAAACAAGTTATACATACGCAGCCATCAAAACGTACAGCAAAAGAAACTAGGTGTGCTTGTAATAATATTTAAATGTTTTGCAGTTGCTTTATAATTGTTTCATATTTTTCTCTCCGTAATTTTCCATCCATCCCAGAGATTGTTATGCGTCCATGCGTAAACCCCACCAGTACTCCCTACTTATAGAAACACTACGAATACCAGTTGAATATTCTTAGGACTTTGTATTGCATTGAACCAGTGAGAGAGCTGAAAGAGAGAAAAGCAAATAGATGGAAACCTAGAAGCAATCAAGATCCAGTTTTTATGGTGAATACTAATAACAATTTAAACACTTCACTAATAAAGAAGAGTTGAATGGGGCCAACAGTAAAGGAATGTTTACATAAAGAAAACACAGCTGCAAAGTCATCGGTCGTATTATAAGGAAAGATAGTTTAGAAAACCTGGTCACAGCAGGGAATTTGACAGGTACTTTGGGTCGCTATCGATGACACAATTTGCTTAAATGAATGTCTTTAAATCGGAGCAATATTTCAATAAACTTGCATTGTAACATACTAACATACTAACAGACCACAAAAGGATTTGCCTGTTACTCCAGTTAATATCAAGGGAGGCTACTAGTTGATGAAAAGGCATTACTAACACCAATAATTTTACAGCTCAAATGAAAAAATCATTTCCAGTTAAGGGGAAGTAAAAGTTAATACCTATACTACCAACAGTACCCAGTGGCAGCGCCAGTATTTGAAAATTAAACTTTTTCATATTTTAAGTTTATGTTTTTTAATGGCTTTAAGCGTCTTATTTTTAGGGACCACAAGGTAATTGAGGCGAAATGGTTTGCCGTTTTTTTCATCCCTGACACAACTAGTGTAATTTGTTTACCTTCTTATTTGCTTGTCTTATTAACTGAAAAGGTTTGTTGTATAGGAGCTTGTGTAGCCATGCTCAAAACATATTATTCATAGTATGAAATACTGTGTATTTTATGTGACAGATAGTTACGCGGATGCATCTGAATTGGAACTGCTATAGGACATATGATTTAGTTTCTGAAATTATTACGATTCATTATCACCACCGACAAGAGATAGGTTTCCGCAAAGAATCTTTTTTATATGTCATAGTTTCAGGTAGTTAGATTTAAAGACTCGAGAATACGACCATTATGAGTAGTTTTTGGTCACCCTGCTTTTCCTTCTTTTGACGTTGATTATGCAGGTGATGACTAGTATATTATTGTTTTTGGTTTTAACGTCATTTTTCCCCAGTAACTGGGGCTCAGACGGTGTCCTTCAGAGGAACTTTTTTTGGCAATAAGAAACTTGTTGGCCGGATGCCCTTTGTAACACCAACCAATGGGTTTTTCTTTTTTTTAAGTTCGAAATCCTTTTCGCCCGCTGAGGGAATCAAACCCCGAGCCTCTTAGTTACGGTGCAACTGCAACTGCACTAACCATTAAGCCACGGCTCCTCTAGGTGATGACAAGTATAGTGACTTTAATTCAAAGCATTTATAACTTTAGTTTTTGTGCCTTTGTGTCATTTTTAGGATTCATCTGACCAAGAAAGAAAACGAATAGACCACCTACAAACAGAAAATAAGAAACTTGAAAAACAAAGAAATGAATTGATGGTAGCATTTAAGAAGCAAATGAAATTGATTGACATTCTTAAAAGGCAGAAGGTATACCTTTACTTGAGAAAAAAAGAAGAAAAATACTTAGTAACGTTCCATCCTATTCAACCATTTCTTTTATTTTACGGCTCTTTTGTAAGCGCCAGTTATGGTTAACTGTTGCAAACACACTGTTATACATCGTACCAATCTATATTTTGAAATGGGTTAATGGTATCGATAACTTAGACAATTTGGGAGGTATGTTGATAACTTTAGCTAAGCGGTGGTATTACAGCCATTGCTAACTCATAGGAAAAACTCTAACTTGTTACTTTCGTTTTCGTCAGTATATATACATATATATATATATATATATATATATATATATAGTATATAATTTATATGCATATAAAATATGACTTTCTTTGTTTACCCCTCTTATATATGAGATCATTTTAAAAAGCTCTTGATTTGTTATTTAACAAGTTATGCCTTCCCTGGCCATTTTCATTGAACCACATTATGAGTTGACAAGAATAACTTTTCGTTTTAGTTTTTCCTGCGAAAATAAATCCTTTGCTTTTGAAGGCTTCTGCACTGTGCTGCAATTTTTAGCCTGGTTTGTGATTGAAATACGCTTTCAAAACACCATTTTGCTTATGACAATTGCTGTGCTATTGTGAAACCTTAACGTGTAAGATGTTAGCCATGAAAAGATGTTTGGCGTAACATTATGTCATCAGGCATCTTAGAGTTCATTATGAACTTAAAATTAAAACGTTTTACTAACAGAACAAAAACGATAACACAATATAGATTCTTTTAAGGCGGTCAGCATAATCATTCATTTCTTTCGAATTCCTGTTGCTAGATCATATTGAAACCTGTTGGTAATGTACTTTTAAACATTTTTTTTACCTATTTTGAGCTCAGATTCAGTTGGTCACTTCAAGCGAAATATCCCTGCTTTAAAAGTTTCATTTTACGTAAAATTTCTCACAGAAATGGAATGGTTCGATTGCTATTTTTGGGTGGGGGTGTTTCTGAGAGAGGGAGAGAGGGTGTTAATTAATTTTACTTAACGTAAAGCTGTGGTATTTCTAGATGTTTGCATATTATATTGTTTTCCAGTGTTTATGAGATATATTGTATAATNTAACTTTAGCTAAGCGGGGGTATTACATCCATTGCTAACTCATATGAAAAACTCTAACTTGTTACTTTCGTCAGTATATATATATATATATATATATATATATATATATATATATATATATATATATATATATATATATATATAGTATATAATTTATATGCATATAAAATATGACTTTCTTTGTTTACCCCTCTTATATATGAGATCATTTTAAAAAGCTCTTGATTTGTTATTTAACAAGTTATGCCTTCCCTGGCCATTTTCATTGAACCACATTATGAGTTGACAAGAATAACTTTTCGTTTTAGTTTTTCCTGCGAAAATAAATCCTTTGCTTTTGAAGGCTTCTGCACTGTGCTGCAATTTTTAGCCTGGTTTGTGATTGAAATACGCTTTCAAAACACCATTTTGCTTATGACAATTGCTGTGCTATTGTGAAACCTTAACGTGTAAGATGTTAGCCATGAAAAGATGTTTGGCGTAACATTATGTCATCAGGCATCTTAGAGTTCATTATGAACTTAAAATTAAAACGTTTTACTAACAGAACAAAAACGATAACACAATATAGATTCTTTTAAGGCGGTCAGCATGATCATTCATTTCTTTCGAATTCCTGTTGCTAGATCATATTGAAACCTGTTGGTAATGTACTTTTAAACATTTTTTTTACCTATTTTGAGCTCAGATTCAGTTGGTCACTTCAAGCGAAATATCCCTGCTTTAAAAGTTTCATTTTACGTAAAATTTCTCACAGAAATGGAATGGTTCGATTGCTATTTTTGGGTGGGGGTGTTTCTGAGAGAGGGAGAGAGGGTGTTAATTAATTTTACTTAACGTAAAGCTGTGGTATTTCTAGATGTTTGCATATTATATTGTTTTCCAGTGTTTATGAGATATATTGTATAATATATTACGAATGTATACATATTTTCAATACATCGGACATTATTAATTTAACTGATACTTGCTATCAGAGTTCAAAATGCAACGTCAAAGGAGGTTCCTTTACCTTTTATCTTGGTTCATCTTCATATTTCAGGTTTGAGACCCACAAACGTACCTCATGCTGTGACATCATACCTGTGCACTGCAGTGTTAACAACCCTGTCCACTATATATATATATATATATATATATATATATATAT
>RDPX01000336.1:705297-738914 GCA_003991215.1 Morbakka virulenta
ATCATAATGGGGTGGTGGTTCAAACGGAGAATTAGGTGGTTTGTAGTAGTTTGTTATTGTAATTTCTCCATTGATCGATATGGTTAGCCATTCAACTGCACTATCAACATTACTGCGGCCAATTTCAACAGAAGGAAGGTCGTTACGTACAAGAGTGGCAATACCATGCTTAGAGTGTTTGATTGAACCAATGAGAGAAAAGCCATATATCTTGATTTTGTCGTCATTGGTGGCATGTGTTTCTTGCAGTAGAATAACGGAAATTGAATTGTCCATGGCGATTTTTTGAATGACTTCACATTTTTGTCGTGTAAGGCCTTCTACATTTAATTGAAGGATAGCTGGACCAGATTGTTCATGTATCTTTGACATGTCGTTAGATTGTCTAGTTTGTCTCTGTTGTTCAGGTATTGGCATTAGTTTCCCAAAGTTAGATTGGAAGTTGCAGGCTGGACCACGAGGAGGTTGCCAATATCCAGCCTCCTGTCCACTTATTACTGCTATCAGTCAAAAGCGACTGCGGTTTCCATGAGAGCAATTCCTGGGCACTTTTTGTTAGAGGATCGGATTTCAGAGTTCACTTACAATTCTATTGTCATGGCTGAAGTAATTTTTAACATTTGACCGCAGCTAAACAATTTTGCTCAGCCAAGTCAATCAAAATAACTCGATTGTTGTAGCAGTCATATCATGAAAATGTTATCAAATGTCGTATAATTTTTGGAGTATTGTTATCATTGTCATTGCAGTAGCAGTGAAAATATTCAATGAGATTTTAGAAAAGGTGCAATATACAACAAAAGCTGAACCTGCTATTTAAAAGTCATTTTTACATTTATTCCCAGAGTAGTACAATTAGTTATCTTGCCAGTGGCTCAAAAAACAGGACTATCGTAGTTTGTTGTAATTGGTCTGTCGTATTATCTTAATGAAAATTATATCTTTTTATCAATATTCGCTACACTTTTTGTGTTTTCTTTCTCCATATATAGATGCATATGGAAGCTGCCAAAGTATTACAATTTACGGAAGAAGAGTTTATTAAAGCCTTAGATTGGGGAAGTTGATTAATAATTGACCTTAAACAATCAGTACTTATTTGTTCAAAGCTATATACTGTTGTATATAGATATCAGCCTCGATTTCATTTTTATTTGAAATACGACATGAGTTTAAAATTTCAATTACTATAGGGTCTTAAAATTCTAGACTTTATCGACTCAGTGATGTGGACCTACATGGTGACAGAGATCGAGTTGTTTTACGAAGTGGCACCATGCCCATCTTTTGGGGATGTATTGTTACTTTCCCTAGTGTTACGAACGGGAATGGAACTTGATCATTATAATGCTATTTGTTATAACTATTTCCTTGTTTTAAGACAATTTTTTCTACTTCACAATGTTCTTTGAATGATATCCCCTAGCAGTTGGGGATTATTCTGACTGCCTTCCATTGTTAAAGATGAATCTGATTTGTAGTTTTTCGACAGACTGGACTTTGAACTAAATCAAAGGGGTTGAAACTCAGCAAGATATAATCCCTTGAATAACAAACCAATGTTCAAGTTGTTTCAACGATTTGTCATTGCAATTTAATGCTGAAATAGAAATTGGACTGTTACTAGCTTGATCTCTGCAAACATTGCAGGCTGAGATGAATTCAAGTGAATTAATAGAAAGAGAATTTGAATTAAAGGTCAAAAAAATTATAAGGCTGTGTTATTCTATTCCTTTTTCAGAATGTGTTTTAAACCCGGGTCCCATATCATGACACAGATGAAGGGATAATAGTTAATGGTCAGAACTCCTAGCCTTATGTACTCCTGTCTAAACTTGAAGCTTACAATTCTGCCGAGAAATGAAATATTATTGTAGTGATGGCCGTATAATAATGATGATGATAAGGATGATAATTAACAGAACAAAGCTGCTGAGAAAAGGATAATTAACCATAGTTAATGTAAAAACTATGGATCAGTTGTAGAAATTGTGATTAATATCAAACGAATCCTTTTATGTGATTTGCAAAACGCAACAGGGTACCAACCTTTTGCGCATAGCATAGCTCAGTGATAAAAGTATCCAAAGCAACGAATACCGCAGATTTGTGTCATTAGATTAACAAGACACCAAAGGCAGGAGAAAAGTAAAAAAAGAATAGTTAGAACAGAATGGCAGAAGCATAACTGTTGAAATAGGAGACCAGAACAGTAACACATGGCCCATAACTATATATACTGTAGCATTATGTAGGCGAATCTCTTTTTGCAGGGACGTGCTTTTGCTTCCACTTTGCAACGATATATGTATACTGCAATTTGATATGTGTTGATTGATATATATTTATATGTATATATATATATATGCATCACCTGTTTTTTCATATTTTCATGTATACGGTTCGAGCATGACATTGATTCTAGAAATAATTTTTAAGCCATTACTTCCACCTACCCACAATTTCATTCATTCCAAAATGTAATACTATTTTCGAAGTATGAAATCTCGCATCAAAAGAAGAAAAGCAAGATGAAATTTTCTGTTGCATTTTATGTACTGGTCCCCCTTGCTAAATGGAATTCTCGTGTAGATTCACTCACTCTTTCGCTCTGGTCAATAAACACCAAAATTTTGATCATTCCTTTTTCGGATTCTTTACCAGAATGTCACTTTTCAACATTCAGGTTATTTTAATGGAACTAAAACTAGAACTTTGGGAAAAGTTCAACGCTATTGCTAGATATTTCGCACCAAAGCTGAATTTGAATTCGATGGTTGCAGCAAAATTACTGAATGTTTAGTTCGTCTCAGCAATTTCAGTTACTGTAATTTTCATATCCATTTCTCTATTCGTTAATTCTATGTCTATTTTTTCCTTAAAGAACTGTTTCACGTGTGCTTGTATATATTACTAGTAAGTTTCTTCCTTCATACAACGCTATACAATTAGAACACAAAGGAAAAAAATACGATTCCCAAATCCATGTTCTGTTTCTATTATATTAATTTAATAAGCACCAAGGACGCTTTTCAGAGAAAAAAGGTATCTTTGGATTTTGAGGAATATAATAAATAATTGTCCTTCTTGAATCATTCACCTTTCCTTTCATCAGCCTTAGGTTACTTTTTACTTAAAAGCACTGGTCACAAACCATCATGGAATTGCAGACGCATAATCGTTTTTCATAATGGTTACATTTAAGAAGTACCTCTCTTCATATTTAAAGACGTCTATTGTGATGGGTCAAGTTTTGGGAAAGAAGTACTGCTGTGAATTTTCAAACATTTTTTTCATTTTGTGGAGCTAAGAACATTAATTTGACTAACAAACAGCCATTGAGTTTAAATCAAGATATAAGCTCATGACCATGAATGGAATATACAAAGACAATGAGTGAATCAGTTTAGGAGTCTTTTGTATGGATTTAAGGTAGAGACAATGCGGAAGGAAGAAACCTTATGGCACTCGGCCCTGCATAATGATTGAAAATGTTTCATTGGCAGCTATATACTTTTTGTATTAATTGAAAAATTGTTTTGAATTCCTTTTTACATGTTCTTGCGTCTGTTTTTTTGAATAGTTTTTCGGATCATAAATGAAAAGCCTGGAACAACTTCATCCTGTCCATTTCATCTGCTACAGCTGTCGTCCAGACATGTTTTTTGTGTCTACATGTTTAGTGCTTTAGCGAAGGTGATCATTTTCGTCCAGGATTTACATGCAGAATGGAGTTCTGTACGGGTAACGGACTAACGAAGGCCATACAAAGTGCAGGAAATAGCCAAAGGAGCACAATCCTCCTAAGCATGTACCCGATAAATGAACAATCCTGTGTAATGTTAAACTGGCTACAGCACATGTTTCTAACCTAAACCAGTATCATGCTCTAAAAAGGTGCAAAGTGCTCACCCCAAATGCTGAAGTGTTGTAACAAAATACCCCATACCCCAGTTTCGGGGGAAATTCGTTAGAGCATACCTTTTACTGTGTCACACCAAATTCCTACATACTATCATCATCATCATCTTATTCTTAAAATAGCAGTCTCGCTAGTAGAAAAGAATAAAAAACTGCTATCGAATTCCCACCCCAACTTCCGGTAAAAACCTTTAAACATCGTAAAACAAAATACTATTTCTATTTTAGATCTTGTAAATCGTAATGTTAGATTTGAACTCTCACTTACAACTATTATTTTTTTATCGCCCGTTTGCGTCTTATTCGGCAAGTGGCAATCCTGCAAGTTAACTTGAAATCAGATAGTGGTGTTTGCCAATCCGGAAGGGGGAAAAGAAGCAAATATATTCTGTGGCCAAGTCAGTCCACCTTAATACCTTAATAAAATAGGATATGCACCGTAATACAGGAACTACTTACCAATGGACAATACCATTTAGTGTCGTCATTTGAGCATATCCTTACAGTTTATGAGTTTTGTCTTCGAGGAAGTTTATATACTGCTACTGCATCCGAGGTGACTTACGCCTTACGGTATATTTCAGACGTGGTGACTATGGTGAGTCCAGAAGGGAGTGCTGTTACATCCGAAGAAACTGTCATCCTCAAGAGGAAAAAGCTGCTTCATCTAGGGCCATGTAAGGTCCGCCCTACCAATGCTAGTTGCTCAGGCAACAGACCAGAATGTGCCATATCAATCATCTGAAAATAACTTAGAAGACATGAATAGATAGATGTATGTGCACCGAGTGAAGTTACACTCCCAGGTACGAGCAACGTCATGGAGGCAAGTCATATTATTTTCTGGAGCAGTGGCAAGGACAGGACAGCTGGAGTTGGCTTTGCGATCTCCAATACGTTTGCTATATAAATTCAGCTTCTGTAAAAGATATTGATAACTGTTTGGATTCCACCTAAGAATAATACTCATTTTGCCTTAATTAGAGTCTGTGTTCCTATGATACATTAGCTAAACGAAGCTTTCTGAGAAGTTTGAAGCGCGATGGTATTGTTAAATTTAAGTGCAACAATATTATTGTTGCAGGTAACTTTATTAGCAGTCTTAGTAGAGTAGGAAAAATGCATTGTAATGTAATGATGCCGTTGAAAATCTGCACCCAATTTCACCTGTCAGTAATGGAAGCCATATTTTAACTCGCAAGCCACTAAAAGAATATTTGGCAAAAGACGATTTAGACACTGGCACTACGTCCTTGCCGATAAAGAAGATGGGACGTTTATCAACATAACAAAAATCAATCATAAAGATAAACATTTCACTGATTACAAACTACTACAAAAATGTTAGAGTTAATGAAGGGCTTTATGGATAATCTACTGTAAAGTCTTAATGAGGATTTATGTTTAAAATAGCGGTTGCAAACTGTCACAAAACATATCTTGCAGTAAACACCAAAGGAATCGACTGGTTCGAAGACCATGGTGAAAAAATCCAGTGCCTTCTCGAGGATAAACAGCTTACTATTGACACAACAGCGTTTCGGGAAGAGATCAGGAAACATACAACGAAGTGATTCCACCGTATTCAGGGACACTCGATTAAAATCCCATTAAAATGGAACAGATCAAAACAACTACTAAGAATACCCAACCCCAAAAGGAATCTGATCCCACGTGGTATATTAAATGAGTCCTTCTTTGTGGTGGACTTTCTCAACTTGCATCCCTGCTCATCATTTTAAAATCTGTTCTGGATAACACCAAAACTGTCATCCATCCTGAATTTTGCTATTATCTGCATCCAGTTTGATTTAGGAAAGACTTGTTCACAAACTACAAAAAGACGCTCTTGGTTTAACAATTGTGAATTATGACCAGTCAATGGTCTCACTGCTGCTTTTCGATTTGCTGGGAAAGTAAAATGTTCTTCCTGAAACTGGCATTTAAAACGTTATTGACCAATCCCAATAGGAAAAATAAGCGACGATGGTATACAAGCCCAGATCCTCAGGCAATTCTCAGCTGCATTCCATAATCACCGAGTTGGGCAGGATGTTCTTTTGCACCTAATAGTCAACTGACACAATTCCATTAGTTCCAAAGATTTTTTGTAAAGTGACAAACTCGTAATTTTGTAAAAAAGAGTGCTTAACGCATTACCTAACTTATACATAATATCTGAAACACAGGCGACAAACACCGGTTATTCCGTAATAAATGCTACTGATTCTTGCTATTAAGCTACAGGATACCAATTGAATCTAGTTTCTAACAATTACAAAAAGAAAATGAAAATTAAACGAAAAACATATGAAATAGATTACTGTATTCAAGAAGTCAATACTATCTTTTAATTCAAAGTGTAGATAGAGGCCTTTAAGCACTCTATTCCCATAGTCTGGGTGATAAAGGACACTGTTATGCGAGACCTTAAAATACCAGGTTGGCGTCTGGTCGGATTTAATCTGTCTCGTGGGGAGGAGAACTTCTTTAGTATGGTTGTTAACTCTTCTGGGGATGATGTCTCGCTAAAAACAGCGGTGGAAGTATCACCGCATCGCCAATCCTTTTTCGTGAAGGCAATATTTAACAGTGACTTCTGTCGCTCACTTTAATAGCACCCCCATCACCAACAGGCTCAGTTAACCAGCAGACCTTCTGTGGTCGGGAAGGGGTGGGAATGCAAAGACGATCCAGACCCAAAACAGACATTGACTCATCATTGGCTCCTTCTGAGCTATCTTCCTTGACCTCAAAATTTTTTTAACCCTATAGCCTATCAGAGTCTTGTTTTCTGTCATCTTGGAAAGTTCCTAAAGTTATTCTTGTCTTCAAGAACTCAATTCCATTTATTCCTAGCAAAAGTCCACCAGTAAGTTCTCTTTCTCTCATTAGTAAGGCCTTTGAACGACTTGTCAACAATACACCAGTGGAATTCGTGCAGAACCTAAGCCTATGATTTATGAACATGGATTTTGGAATTTATTAGAAATATAACTTTAGGTTAATGTATAACAGAGATCCAAAGTTCTACTTTACTTCAAAGAATATACATTCGTTTGTCAAATTTCTTGCTCCCTTGTCTTATTTTTCCAGTCTCTTTTTAATTTTCTGAAATTAATAATACAAGGTATGTCAGACAATAATAAAAGTGAGAACATTTTCCTTACACACACACACACACACTCTCTCTCTCACACTCTCACTCTCTCTCTCTCTCTCTCTCTCTCTCTCTCTCTCTCTCTCTCTCTCTCTCTCTCTTTCTCTCTCTGTGCCGTACACATTTTTTCTTCAATGCTCTCCCTCCCTCGTAACCAAATGAAACAGAAATAATGACCGATTTATCTGTCGATTTGTCTCTAATACCTGAAGTGGAATTAACATTCTCCGTCTCATCTAACTGAATGGAAAGAGTTTAGACATTTTTCTAATCCCTCGCAGCCATTCTCAGCACTTGCTGCTTTTCCACTTTTATTAACTATTGAGCACATGCTTTTAAGTTGCCTACACCTCGTATGTGTTATCTCATATTTCTCAAAGTTTCTCATATAGGACAAGTGTTTCCAAAATTTACTGAAGGATTATCCATTGTTTTTGGCTTAGGAAGTAGAAGATGAACAGCCTGCTTATCATTTCTACATAGAGTGACATCTGTTATGGACTTTACTGAGAAATAACAAAAACTTAATGTTTATAACAAAGCCATAACATTTGCCCGAATAAACAAAGTTCTTCACCTGCTCCAATAACTCTATAGCTATTTATACAAAAAATTTATAAGTCATTAGTGAAGAGACGTATTAGTCATAAATGACTTTTCACCAGGATCTTGAAAAGAATATACATGATGTTAAGTGTAAAAAAAATGATCCAAGTAACTGTATTTAAATCATTTTATTATTTTGAAATGATGTGGCAGATGCAAGGAAATGAACATTTTTAAGGCACTTGATTTCTATTAGCATTCTAATTTTACTTCCATTGGAGCATGGTAACTTTTTTATATGCTACAACAGGCAAAAAAATTGAAATTCTTGCCCCTTAAGTTTCAACCGATTAAATGGCAATAAGTAACAACAGGGCGTGCAACATATTAACAACCTGATTGTTATATAGAAGAGGCATTTATTGAGCATCAAATAATTCGCTGATTTTTGTTACTGAGCAAATAATTCCATTCAGTCCATAACAATGGTTTACCTTAAAGCATTCTCTGAATATACAATGTATTTGGGTTCCATCGTTCTACGAATATTGGACATGACCTAAACGTTTTCTTACAGACTCTCACCCATGATATAAAAATAGCGTTTTGGGTGTTTTAGTAACCATAAAAAGTAAGGAAGCCTTATATCAGTTTTATCTGAGGCATTACAATGTACCTTTGTAAAGTCAAAATGAATTCTCTTTTAAAAGATGTCACTATTATTGGAAATTTAATAATTTGGGAGATAAAGACAAACTATTTAGTACAGCACAAGTAACACTTTTCCCACCATTAATCGTTTTTAATAAATACAATGAATAAAAACATATATTGCTATATCTATACCTGCCTAGCTACAAGACAGCCTTTTGCCAGTAGCTAATAACTGTTTTCTCTATTCTTTTTGCTCTATCTTGTTTTTGGGAGATCTGAATGTCAAGTCCCATCACATTAGATTGTATTCAAAGAACATAAGGCTGGATACTTGCATATATGATCATTTTTCCCCTTTTAGGGTCCATGCAGTTTTTCCATGTTCTATTCAGATCAAAATAAAGAGCGGAAGGATCTAAATCTTAAGATAAAGTCTAATATTGTAATTGCTTTTGTACTAGATCAACTGCAACAGCTCATCCAGTTTATTTTTTCTTCTATTTCTCTGCTTTGTCAGTCCATCACAAGCAACTAAGTAGTTGTAGTAAAACAGACTTTTCAGATATCGTCTTACAGTTTTTAACCCTACCTGAGAGTTCTCCCTTTCAGGCTGCTCTTAAATATATGTTTGCTCATTACTTTCCCTGATGTGATGAATTTTTTATCAGAGATGGATCATTTACTCTTTTAATATATAAACTCTCCTCTCACTCTTCAGTTCTCGTTCCTTGCGTCTTTCCTGCGTGCAAACGTTCGTGTTCTGTCTCAAAGTCAACATGTCTACTCAGACCGACCTTTTTGCCAGACGATCTAACTAGACATGTTGTAGCTAAAACTTGAAGGTTCTGAATTTCATTTTCCTTCCTCTTTACAGTCTTGTTGTGATGTGTATGTGCAATGACATCCTGTCCACCTACTCAGGTATTTAAAATTAGAATTAAACCGAATAATATCCATTTATTTCCAAATAAATGGATCTTATTCGATTTAATTTTCTGATTAGTTCAACCAGTTATCATTCGTTTTTCCAACATTCTTGCTTTGCTTTCAGAGTTTAACCCAGTCCGTCGTGTGTCTTTTAAATAGGTAACAAAAATGTTTTTCGTATTGTCGTGTTTGCAGTCTTTTCATACTTTTTATTACATGTTTCAAAACTTAGTGTTTTGACTTTCAAATTGGTTTGCTTCAATCGTGCAGTTTTTACGGCATCAAAGACATAATACCATTGTGCATTACGTATGAAGGATAACGCTTTATCATTTTCTAGTCGCATACAGGGACTTAGCATAACTGTCTTTACTATATACTTTACTGGATTAGATGCTCTTCCCAGCACTCAGACATCTATATTTATCAGGGCTTGGGAAAAGTCTGTTTAAAGCACTGAGCTCCTTATCCGTTGATCTGTATTACCAACTATTTATTGGTATTTGAAAGATCACCTATATTTGTTTACATATTAGTCAATGTTTTCAAAACAGTATTACATAGTTGGACTCAGGAAGTTGACTACTTGTTAAGCTTTAAGCTGATACGATTTTGGAGCCCATTGTTTCGTTAAACTTTTCATACCAGCAACAAAATCTTTCCAAATGAGCTTAAACTAGTACAAATAGACTTTCTGGTTTGAAAATTTGTACCAATAGGTTTTTTTATATTAACTCCCAATCTCTGGTTACTTTTAAAGGTTTTAGGCACTTTTCAGGTTGTTTTTAACCTTAGTACATCTTCATTGAAAGGCTGTTTAACAGTCTTAATATTTATGACGAATTTTTAGTTTACACTTAAAAACAAGATGAAAAGATTATTTACGATTACGAAAAAGTAATTAAATTGCAAGAATATAATGCACTTTATGTTCTTGACACATTTTTTCAAAACGGCTTTTTTATTCTCTGAAATCAAAACTGTTTAAATGCTCCTGAAGATAAAAGTGTTAATCAAAAAATCGACTCGTAGGAAATAACCGTATTACAAAGTAACATTTACTCTATAATATGTCCGGTATCCAGCCGTTATGTTAAGCCCTCCACCTTTCTAAGTCATCTGAATGATTATTCCTATGTGTAATGTCTTAGTTACATTACATATTACACAAAAGAAAAATAAATCAGTCAAACAAATCCACCTTATAACCAAGAGGAGATTCCATTGAGTAGTTTGATAGTGGATTTAGACCGCAACTGAAATGGTATCATTACACATGTTATTTATGCTTATGGAACAGTCGAGACAGGGATCGCCATTGGATCAAGCAAGACTGGCCTCATAGACCACAGCCGGAGGAAAGGAGGGCCAAATCTAATCAAACAGCCCCTGGTTGACCTTTCCAAAATTGTTCCTCCCCCTCTTCACATCAAGTTAGGCTTAATGAACCAGTTTATTAAAGCCTTAAACAAAGACTAAGGATGCTTTCAACACAACCAACGGACTTTCCCTGGCTTGTCATATGAACAATATATTATATTATATTATATTATATTATATTATATTATATTATATTATATTATATTATATTATATTATATTATATTATATTATATTATATTATATTATATTATATTATATTATATTATATTATATTATATTATATTATATTATATTATATTATATTATATTATATTATATTATATTATATTATATTATATTATATTATATTATATTATATTATATACGTCATGTTCCATCAATTTTACTTCACATCTTGCCGACCTTACTTTCATTGTTTTCAAGATAATGATAAATATAATATTATTCCTTTAGAAAAAATTGTTTTTTACTTTTATATTTCTCAAGTATAAGTATGTCTATTAATAACAACTCATCGTTTTGCTCTCCTTTTTAGGTATAAAGTGAACATTTTATTAATATCATTTCCCTATTGTTGCAAATACTTACTTACTTATCCTCTGTGCTCTGCTTCTTTGGTAGTCAAAGACATCCCATTGATGCAATCAGACCTTCTTTGAAACGTTTCCAGTTCTTCTTCTCTTTTGCTTTTTCCCGTAGACTCTGGAGCTGTTTTCTGGTACGGAGTTGCACCAAGTCCGGAGTTTTTGATGTCTTGGTTGTTGTGCTTCTTTCTAAGCCTATTAGTATTATCTGCACGAAATACTTCTCCCATCGTCAGGCTGGAAGAAGCCTGACGATGGGAGCCCTCCCAGTTGTACGTTATGGTCTGGAGTGCATTAATTGAACAACTTCCTTGTTAGTGAAAATAGAAATATTTCAAAATCATATAATGAAATTCTTGACTGGCAGCAGAATAACAGATTACATTTCAATTACGCAACTCCTCAGGATCACAACACTGACACCTATCATTCCAGTAATCAAATGCAAGGTACTAAAACTTTTTAGGCACATCAAAAGGTCTGAAACTGCATTATCAAAGATATGTCTAGGACGGATGGTAGGAGGAAAGAGAAAACGAGGACGGCCTTCCAAACGCTGATGTGACAATATTGACCTTCGGTCGCAGTTAGCTTTAGACCAACTTAATATTAAAACGAAAGATCGGAATCAATTGAAAATACATTCACGTGTTAGTGTGCAATCTGGTTCAACTGGAGACAGCATCACAGCATCACAAATAAAGTGGTTACAGTAAATATTTAATCGTAGCTCATGGAATATGAGCAATGTTTAATCATCATTAGCATGCATTAGCTATTTATGCCTTGCCTTTTGAACCCCCTAGCCTTGTGATGCACCAAGAATTGGTTCAGGCGCTTTTATTTTCGCCTTTGTTGGTATGCATCACACTTTAGATCTGTTGTCCTTTTGAGGAAAATTAGTGTTTTCAGAGCTTCATTTGTTCAAAAAACACATAGGAAAAGACAGTCTTGCAGGAGTTTAAAATATGGAGCCAACGAAAAAAGAAGGATCTAAGAAGAACATGCTATAAAGTCTGATTACAAAGAAGAAGTGAACAAACACAGCGACAGGTCTGAAAGCAATGGAGACAATTTGTTTTAAAGTGTTATCTTCCCTTTATTAAATTTAATGTTATGCTTTAAGTAAGTCCTGTCTTTGTGTTTTACAATACTTAATTTCACAATATTTATTTATATTATGCTTATGTTTTGAAGTTATGGGACAGCTTGTGATGGTTTTGAAAACCATGCAACTCCATTAACGAGGAGTATGATCTGCCGAGCTACTAAAAAAAATCAAATGGAAAGATCTGGAAGTTGATCTTTGATTCATTTTTTAAAAGTAGCAGCTTTTGGCTGCAGTAATACAAAGTCATGTCCGAATCTCCTTATAACGCTCATTTCAAAGTCCTATACAATCTCCCCTTCCATTTTCTTGAAGTGATTCTGTGCATCCCATGGTTGTGTTTGGTGTAATTCTTTTAGGCATTCTAGTCAGCAAAAAATAAGCATTGTTTGCAGTTTTTCCTTTATAAATTTAGTTTTGAAAATATTTTGGTTTCGTATCACATTTAATGTGATACTTACTATCTTCTGAGAAAAATGAGGAGATATGATTGTTAAGGAAATATCACCCTTGCAAGTAATTACCTACAAAACGGGCAGCAGCATCCTAGTGATCAATAAGCCTAGATTTGTTTATTTTAACATTTTAATGATCAGGTATGAAGTCCTTAATCTAGTTTCCAGTTATCAAAATTTCAGGGAGACTAAAAGGTCTGGATTTAAAACAGAAGTTCCATAAAACGCAGATGTCAACATTCTACACAATTTATTCAGTTTTAAAAATTAAAGATTTCTGATTTCAATTGAATTTTGTCTAGGAAAAAATAAAGAATTATCGGAATAATCAATGTGGGACGTGCAGAGCTTCAAAGAATTTAACAAAATTTAAGAAACTAGGATCTCCTGGTATAGTAATTTGATAATCAGTCATTTGGCCACCACTGCTTTGGAAAAATAGATTTCAACACTCCTAACATGATGAAGCTCTTACATCTATGGCTTCCTCTAGTCCATAAAGTTCAGAATTTTCAAGACTCATCAGCTGGTCTCAAAATATAAATAGACTTCAGAAATGGGAGCTACCACGACGGGCTTTCAGGGAGCTGGGAGAGATTCAAATTTATCAATATACATTATTTCTAAAACCCTTTAACAGAAATAGTAGAAATGTAACCAATAACTAAAGGATTTCAAAATGATCCTAGTTTAATATAGTTACTTAAACACTGGCTAACTTAATTTTGTGTGGTAATAGTATCAGCCAAATAAATCAAGATCTTAACCACTTTTTAGATAATGTAGAAAAGGGGTTGACTTTAAGCCTACTTTTGTTGCTGTATTTTAATTCCTACTGCTTTTGTATTCACTGTGAATTTTTATTAATATCCTTCTAAACTTTCCCTCAGTTTTGTATGTCATATCATCAATTTTTTTGTATCATAAGTCATAAATCTAAATAAAGTTTCAAAAAATAAATTTCTAATACAAAAGAAAAAAAGAATGTAATAAATGAAGCAACCTACTTTTGTTTGATATAGAGATAAACATGAAGATGAACCACAGACTTAAAATATTTTCAAAGCTAAGTAACCTAAAACTTTATTTTGCTTCCTGTGCCGCTGAGGTCATATCAATAAATACTACAAATAAAATTAAGAATCTCTTGAACGACAAACAAATCAGCATACCAAATCATTTATCACGTAATTAAAATTGTTATAATTATCTGTTTTTTCAATTAAATGATGTGCTATTAATCAAATAAAATTTAAAAAAACTAACTCAATGCCGTAACTAAAACTTTATGTACAGATGTGAGTTACGTGACATGTATTACTATAATTCAAACATGTGTCCAAGACCCTTGCTATTTACTCTTTAGCAACTGAAGAAATTCAAGCAATAACCTTGCCACAAACGTAGCAGGTGCTTTTAAAAGTTGTCTGTAGTCAAGATTCATGATTAACTAATACAATGGTTCATTCGTTAGAGTACCAACGGTATCAATTTAACAACTAATTTTGTCTTTAGGTGTATTTCTGTTTCAGAAGTAGCTAGATTAATTTTCCATTTGAAAGGGTCACTAAACAACTTCGTGGTGTCAGGGTATCATAGACATTGACCTTCTTTCGTATTTTGACAACTAAACAAAGGGAGAAAACTAGAATGAAATAATTATTACATTAGAATCTACTACGAGAGACTGTACATAGTCAGCTTTTAAGGGTATGGCATTCTGTCATACAAAACTGGGGGGGGGGCTAGCTACACTCTTAAACTCTAGCTGTGAGATTTAAATTTTTGTTCCAAGAACAAAACTAACTATCAGTCATACAAATATTTACTACCAACATTATGTCTTTTTTCCTGTGTGAATTTGTGCTATATTATATATGTATATACATGTATATGTTTGTGTGTTTGTACATAGATGCCTTAAAGATAAGTTACCTTTTTGTAAAATAGATTATTGAAAATAGTAAGAAAAAATGAGAATGTGCCTTCCTTATAATTTGAATACTCTAGAGGAGTAAATGTTTGAAATAAGACGGAAAGAAATTTCTAGTTACTAAAACTATTCTGTTATATTATTTGCATTTACAATAAAGATGTTTAGAAAAAGTAAAGAAACCATTTTCAGGCTGCATCTAATATACTACAATAATATCTACTCTGCTGTTTTAACTTATTCTTAAGACCTCAATATATGAGTTTTTTCGTACTAGGCTGCAAATTGACACTAAGCTAAAAAATATTGCTCAAATATTGGGTATCTATACCATGTGATTTCCATAGCCAAATCCTCTTCATCTATATTATATTATTTTCTAAATCTATTTCTTCCAAAGTACCTGACGTTGAGATTTCTTAAAAATTAACAATAGTGTTTTGCATTCTGGCAAACTGATTGTTCCTCAACTTTTTTATGGTGTTTGATTTTCTATGTCTTCAAAAGGTAATCTTCTCTTTGCTAGATTGTTTCCTGCCACTTCTTCTCCAAAGGACAATGGTGTTCCTTTACCGGAGTTCTCTTTCACAAACTAATAAGAGTTTGAGGCTCTGTTACCATAAATTCAAGTTTGGTTTTTAAGGTCATTTATGAACTTGATCTTCCGAGTTCAATTGCTGTACGATTTCTGTAGTTGTCTTGAAAACGTGTTCTCTTGAGATCTCTTCATTGCTGTCCAAACTTTTCAATCTTTCCCAATCGTAATCTTGTTTTCCGTACTCCTAGAAGGTTTTTAAAATTGTTCTAGTCTTCAAGAATTTGAGTGATTCATCTGATCCTAACAAGCATCGACCTGTAAGCTTTCTTTCTGTTATTAATAAGGTCTTTGAACGAATTTTTAACAATGCACAAGTGGAATTCTTGCACAACCTAAGTCTTTTTGTTGAAGTTGTTCAAGGCAGATTTAGAGGATTTTGTTCCACTCCTGACCTTTTGACTGTAATCATAGAACGTATCAATAAACATTCGCAAATTCTGATGTAGAACATGCCACAGTTTTAGATATTTTCAAAGCAAAGAGTAAGGCGTGACACGCTGGCTTGCTTCATAAGCTTTCTGCTTATGGAATTTTTGGAAGGGTCTTTGGTGTCATTCAGTTTTTTCTCTTGGGTCGTAAAGTGCATGCCACACATTATACAGTTACATCTGATGAGTATTTCATTAAAACTAACCTTTCTTAAGGTTCTATTCTTAATCCAAGCTTCTTCATTTTTTCCATCAATGATCTTCCTGCTTACTTACTTCAGTTCATCAATATCTATGCTGATGATACTACCCTATACTTAAACACAAGGCAACTCAGCAGGAACAAGTCAAATTTTCAGAAGGCTTTAACTCTATCCTTCAGGCCTTCCGGTCGTCAGGAAATGGGGAAGAAAATGGTTGGTTTCTTTCAGTGATGTTAAAGCGCAACTTGTGTCCTTCAATAGAAAGCTTAATCCCACTCTATATATACCATCCTACCATCAACGTATATTTTCGATTCAGGAAGCAACCAGGAAAGGAGCCACTGTGTACCTAACCTGATGTTTCCACACTTCCATAGATCCTTAACGCTGCCTGTTGCCTTCTTTGCCAGTAATATTCTTTTCTTTACCACTTTGAACTGTTGCACTTGGTGTTGCAGAGTGCGCCCAAGTATGTAAACTCTTTTACTTGCTTCAGCATTGCGTTGTTGTACTTGATGTTGATGTTGCTTTCCGTTCTTCCAAGGGACATGAGTTCCGTTTTCTTCTCATTCAATCTCAGACTATATTCCAAGGAGGTTGCACCAATCCTACTCACAATTTCTTGCAGTGATTGTTCGGATGTTGCCAGTAGGACGACGTCGTCGGCCTATCTCAGATCTTTAATATTCTCTCTTCCAATGGAGAACCCTCCGTCCCACCCATCCATCACTTCCCTCATGATCATTTCGCTGTACAGATTGAACAGTAAGGGTGACATAGAGCACCCCTGTCTGACTCCTCCTCTCGATTGCTAGTGGATCTGAGAGCCCTACTGGTGTGTCAATCATAGATCTGCACTATGGTCATGTGTACTAGTTTGGCATTGAATAGGACAGTCATCATCCTGCCATTGACGGTATTGTAGCTGAGAACGCTGGATCTCACATTTCCACTGATGATCAGTCCAACTCCTTGATGGTTGCTAGCATAGCTGCTCTGTATTACGAGAGTTCCATCCATGTCCATCTCCCCTGAGTGGTTTCCATGAGTTTCCGCGAGGCCACAAATGTCTAGGTTAAGTCTTTCGAATTCGCGGACAACATTCAACATTCATTTCCCAAATTGTTTGATTCCTCTGATGTACCATGTGCCTATTCGCATCTCCTGTTGCAGATTGGTTTTCTTCTGGGCAGTAGCACATTTTACACGTCCGGCCTGTCCAGGCACCGAAACACGCCGATAGCTAGTCGGGTCGCCTGGCAGGTTATTCTGTAAATTTTGTGACGTCATTGGTGATGTTCCCAGGAAGATTGGTCAACGGTGGTTCCTAGGCCTCTTCCATTAGTTATGCTTATTTCATGGTTGCCTAGCCTCGCCATGTCATTTTGGTCGATATCTCGCCTTATGGGAAAGTAAAAATATTAAACTTTTATGAAGATGTGTTCCGGTGATGTTTAGAAAATGCACAGCGATAATGGAACATAATATATTGGGAAGAAATTCAACGATCTCCTTCTGAAGTACCGCATCAAATACGAATTCAGGGCACCGTATTCACTCCACCAGAACGGCACGGCTAAAAGAAATTGGAGAACATTATTTGAGATGGCCAGATCCATGCTTATCGAGTCCGGATTACGGAAGTATTTATGGACGCATGCCATCAGGACTGCAACTTACATCAGAAACCGCTGATTTCTAAAACGCATCCAGAATACACCGTATGGAATTATTACCGGAACTAAGCCGAATTTATCACTGCTGCACATTTTTGGGACTGTTTGTTATGCGTTCAACCATGATCCGAAAAAACTCGACCCAAGAAGCCGAAAGGGATACTTTGTGGGGTACGACAAGGACAGCCCAGCGTACCTAGTGTATTACCCTGAATCACATTCCGTTTCAAAACACCGACTGGTCAAGTTCACCGACACGTTTGAAATCAGATGCCCAGAGAACAGCATGCTGGAGCTCGACAAGGAGGTGGAAGTAAAAAATTAGATGGCGACAAAACCAGAGGAGACAGCACAATTTTCAGTACCTGAGAATGTTCTCAAACCGTCCACTGAAGGAGCCTTACGGAAATCCTACCCATTGAGAAAACTTCAACCGGAAACCCCAAAACATGAACCAGACGATACCATTAACTTTATTGATTTTTTTTAGGTACTCAATGCCCCTGCGACTTACCAGAAGGCAATAAGTGGGGAAGACGCAGATCAATGGAGGAAAGCAATGAATGACCTTAGTTATGCTGTCTCTAAATTATCACAACATCTATCAAACCCAAAGTAGGAGATCTAGTTATGCTGAAACATGTTTTTCGTTACATCAAAGGAATACTTGATTACCAGCTGACATACCGAAGCCAACCAGTCGATTTGATGTTAGTTCCTTATTCTGATGCTGATTAGGCATCGTCGATGGATGACCGCCGAAGTATCATCGGTTACTGTGTTAGTTTTACCGATGACGGTCCCGTAATAAGCTGGAAATCGAAGAAGAAATCATCTGTAGCACTTTCAACACGTGACGCTGAGTATATGTCACTCTCAGCTATATGTCAGAAAATAACTTTCCTTATGCAGTTTGTCAAAGACGTTTTGTCACAAACCCCCCTCCCCCTTCCCCCTAGATAATCACAGTCTTCAAAGACAATCAAAGAGCGATCTCTTTAGCCCAGAATCCTATCAATCACTTCAAAAGCAAACACATCCGATATCATTTTGTCAGAGAATATCTTAACCGCAATAATGTACCGTTGAATTACGTTCATTTAAATGAGAACTGTGCATATGTGTTTGCATATGTACATATGTGTTATGCATATGTGTTCACAAAACCACCCAGGAAAGAAATGTTAAAATACTTTTAAAGTTACATTTCACTGGTTAACAAAAAAATATTTTTTCTCTATAACATGAGTCATATTAGCTTTTTCTAATTAAATACGACGCGTTGATTTCAAATCTGAAGCCCGTTTTTCTCTATCACGTCAGGAGTTTTTTCTATGGGACGCCCCCGATTTGATGAAAACAACCTTTTCGGCAAGATCTCCCAAAAATGGAATAATAACAAAATTTTCCAAAAAGTAGATAAATGCTATGGGAACCTTGTACTTAATTTGACCTGTCCCTTTAGAAAGTAGGGCAAATTAAATAATATATCAATGTACTGTCGTTTCGACTCAAATCAGGGTGTCAAATACAGAAATTCCATGCTATCATGAATAGCGAGTCACCTTTGCATGTGTGACATACGAAACTTTATGAAAGTATTGTCTATAACAGAGCAAGCGTTGCTACAAGCCTTTTAAAAGCACTCAAGTAAAAACAGGCAGACAATATTCTGAATGCAAATAATATAATTCAGCAAACACTGCAAAGTACTGCTAATCTAACATGTACATGAACACTCCATGTACGAATGCAATACGAAGTACATCACAAGTGTACATGTATAACAAATGTAAGCTTGTTTTAGGTGTTTACAAGTGCAATGTAGGTCAGTGAATAAATACATCCCGAAGAATTCAGTCACTGCATATGACCAAGGTCCCTCGCGTTCACAACTCAAAAAGCCTTCTTGCTGCTCTGTTATATAGACTGTAGTAGTGTCTCGCTTCAGGAACCAGCAATAGTCTCCAAGCATAGCTGCATCCCAGCGCCCTTGATAGCGATGTTCCAGCGTTGTGATTGTCTGATGGAAGTGCTCTCCGTGCTTGTCGCTGACAGCCCCAAGGTTATTCCGGAAGAAGTCCAGATGGGAGTGAAGATAGTGCAGCTTGATTGAAATTCTGCATCCCATTTTGAGGTAGTGGCGTAGGAGGTCAGCAATCAGCTTCTTGTAGTTAGTGACTCGCTTGTTGCCAAGGTAGTTTCGACTACAGCCTTGAAAGCTTTCCATGCCTGAAGCTCCGCCCTACTCATCATGCATGCAAAATAAGAATCGCTTAGAAGCTCTCGGATTTGAGGGACAACAAAGATCCCCTCCTTTAGCTTAGCTTCACTGATGCGAGGAAACTTCTGCTGCAGGAAGCGGAAAGCTGCTCCATCCTTGTCCAGTACCCGTACAAACTGCTTCATTAGTCCAAGTTTGATGTGCAGAGGAGGAAGTAGGACATTTCCTTGTTCAACGAGAGGAGCGTGTTGCATGTTGTGGTTCCCTGGCACGAGACGAGCGTTTGGGTCAATGCTTCTGTTTGTAGTGAGTCTCATCTGCTCTGCTGTCTCACAAGCAGAGGAAACAGGAGTGCTTGGTGTACCCACGTTGAAGGCCCAACACTAGAACTACAACCTTAAGATCACCACAGATCTTCCACTTATGTTCGGAGTACTTGATAGCACAAAGCAGCTCCTTCATCACTTTGTATGTTTCTTTCATTCCAACGGCATGAGCGACTGGTACCGGTGGGTGTACGTTGCCATTGCGTAACAGTACAGCTTTTAGGCTCACCACGGATGAGTCTATGAACAACCTCAATTCTGTATAGTTATGCCCAAGTCCAAGAGGATACAGCAACCCTTGTACATCGGTGCAGTGGCACAGTAGACCGGTCTTTGTGAAAAACTGAGAAAATTCCGGATCACGATAACGAAATGAGGAAACCTTAGCATTCGAACCCAGGAGGTTCCACTCTCGCAATCTGGAAGCACTTCAGCACGTTGCTTTGACAGAGCTAAATCCCTTGCTAAGTCATTTAGCTCAGGCTATGTGACAAGATGAGGTTCAGATGCTTGTATTCCTGATGCAATGATCGCTGCTGGCACTGATAGCAGTGCCACTAGTTTCAGATGAGCTGACCCTTTTCTGGGCTGAGGATAGAACCGGCAGGTCAACGTTGTGAAGCACTGGACGTTGAACAAACGCACGTCGGGATACTGGACGGTCAGCTTTGACTTTCTTGAAAAGCCTAATATCTTCATGAGACAGAAGGAGCAGTCTGTCACATGATCCCTTGGCTCTCACCAGACTGCAGGCACTGCGAATGACATTCGCCTATGCTTACCACTGTGCCAGTGTATCAATGTCGAATAACAAGAGATACAACAGCTGTGAGGAGACCAAGGTTTGTCTTGATCACCTACAACACAATCAAAGTAGTTCTTGTAAGCATTGCAGAGAGCTGTAGCAAGTAACCTTCGCTGTGATTAAGGAATATATTTTTCACAAACATGACAAATGTTATCAGGGTTGTTTCAGCATCCTCACTGAGGGGACATCCTGATAAAGTATGCAGCTGATACTACTTATAAGGTGGTCAAAATACTATAACGTCAATCACAAGTGTATGCACCCAAGTAGAAGCTAATGGTGGCCTTCCATCTCAAATAAACTACCTTTAGGTACGCACCTTGGTGTTATCTCTCAATGAATATGTTTACATGAATTCATGGATGCATTGTCTTTGTATCCTAAGTGTTACATAATATGTAAATAATTAATCTTTGCCAGTGCTGAAAGCATAAGCAACCGTTTCTTTGTTCTATGATGTCAACACTAAGCTTCATGCTGCTTTGACCTTTGTGTGTGCCACAGCTCTCCACACTCGTTGGAACATGAACAGCGTGCTTACATGTTAGGAGTTTACTTTTCAAGCCGTCGGAATGCGTAATAATTGCACCATGTTGTGAGTGCACAGGGACGCTAACTCGGAATCCATAATCTCCTGTCACTGACGCAATGCAGATGTCGCTACTCTATTAGTCCAGAAGCCGAAAATTAGTTAAAATTTGTTAAAAAATAATTAAAATTCAATTTTAAAAAAATCTGACGTAATGGAAAAAATTGAAATGCAGATTCGTGCTCAGCTCCCCAGAATTGACCAGAAAATGTACATGAAGCTCATGTTACAAAAATGATGTTGACCAGTGAATTTTGGCGGTGTTAAGATGCAACTCGTTTTGAATTCTGTATTTCCATTTGGGCACTTACGTAATACATGTACCCATTTGATAAGACACGTGGGTTTTTTTTCAGTTATTCAAGAAGACACACCTGATTGCGTTTTCAGAACATAAACAAGAAGAAAGTTAGTTTCTAACTTTTACTGAATTTTTCTTGTTTCTATCCCTCATTATGGCTAGAGATAAGTTTAACAGAACATTTTTTACCTTCATAAGTCCTCTATCAGTCCATCCATGACGTTCTATTGTCACATCTAAACAGGTGCTTCCTCAGTTCATTCTGATGTTTCTGACAAAATTCATAGACATATTGGTAACATGATGGGTGCAAATCTTGATGCTTCTCTTCAACTTTTGTGTCTTTTCATTAGGCATTTTCATAGATAGTGTTTTAACGAGCTTTCCTTGCTGGTAACACCTCAATTTTTAGATTTCCATGGTTTACGATGTACTGAAACCATCTGCTTCTTCTTTGAGGCATGGGATCAGAAAACAAAAGCTTGGCTAGTCTGTGAAAGTTGTGTAGCTTGGAAAACAAGTGAGAAGGCGTCTATTTTAAGCTACAAAAAAATGTTCACTCGGATAAATTATACTTGACATTCACTAAAGCTTGTTTTACATTCTCAGACGTTCCTTTCGACAGGATAGCAAATAGGAAATAAGTCCAATAGTTTTTTATGTTATTTCTAGAGCTTGAAACAATCTTTTGACTTACAAAAGATTTTCTTTGGACATACTCAAGAATGAAAAACATTTTTTACTTCTTTGCAGAAACACTGATTTTCTTTCAACCTGCTTAATTAAATTCCATTGCTACTGCCTTTACCAAAGAATTTTTTCCCTTGGTACTCTAAATCTTTAACACGTCATTCCATTTTCCTTGCGTTACAAAATATGAAATTTTAGCCTTAATTGAGGTTTTTGGTTTGATGATTTCAAGTTCTTTCTCATTCAGTTCTTTATCTTGAAAACTTTCAAATTCATCTTCTTTCATCCAAGGTTAAATGAGTGTACTTTTAAGGAGGCTCTTGCCATGTCATTGGTATTGTACATGGCCTTGAAAACATTTCTTTTGGGATCAATCATGTACTTTATCTCCACAAACAACTCTTACAGTGTACTTTGGTGGTAAATATTTATCTTGATCTCTGACTTTAAATCCCAAATTTGAAATGGTATGCTGCTTTATCAAATACATCAACTTTTGTCTATCTGTTGATGGCGTCAAACTTTAACAAATATGTAAAATGAGTTAACTTACAGAAATAAATAGATTAATCACTCACAAGCAGTCTAATTTCAGACAGCACAGCTCTATAGATTATTGGGTAGCATTCATTGTTTAGAAATTCGAAGATAGATTTTAGGACTGAAAACACACTCAAACTGTGTAAACTTACACGTAGAACAAAGGGAACCATATGGGACTGGAACTGGGACTGAGACTGGGACTGGGACTGGGACTGGGACTGGGACTGGGACTGGGACTGGGACTGGGACTGGGNATGTTTTCTAAAGTAAGAAAATTTTAACTGATTAAGTCTTGAAAACTTTTATCCAACAACAAATCGATGAAAATGTATATTAGATAAGAAATTACAGCATTTGTAATGGTTTTAAAATTAAAACTGAAACTGGGACTGGGACTGGGACTGGGACTGGGACTGGGACTGGGACTGGGACTGGGACTGGGACTGGGACTGGGACTGGGACTGGGGGATAAAACAAAAATTCACGTTAGAATTAATATATTGGAAGGTGCCGTTGGCTGCAATGATGATAATTAATCATAAAGAACAAAAAAATAAAACAAAGGGAAAAGAAGGGGAAAGGAAATAGATTGAAAATCGTTTTGTCAATTATTGTAGAAGATGTTGATTACTTTTCTGTAGTTATAAATAGCAAAGGAATGCCTACGTATAAAAACAGTACATGCAAACATAATCAAGGAAAAACCAAAATTGAGAGAATAAACGCCATCTTTCAAAGGCATCTATGACGCTTAATTTATTTATTTGCAGTACAGTTAACAAAAATATTCCAAAATACAAAAAACTCTTGCATCGGAGAGCTCACGAAGGCTTAATTGAGAGCTTGTGATTTGTTATGGTTGGTTGTCATGGGATAGATTCAGAATTACAATTGTAAGTGTGGAATATTAGATAATTGTTTACCTTTTGGTTTTAATCTTGGTTCAGTATTGATGTTTTATGAGTCACGATAGGATGAAAACTGATGTTTAACTGTATGTATTGTACTTTCTAGGGATGTTTAAAAATATGCCATAGTCTGCTCATAAAACGGTTAGAAAAAATTACCGCAGTTGTTTACAACATTGTGCAAATTAGGTTTTGACTCACGAATGGTACTAAAATAAGGTTTTATCGGGTTTAAATCATGCTCTTTCTTTTGAATGAAAAAGTTTTTTTACAATAACAATGTGGTAAAACAATTCAAAATATCTTTCATTATATGCTCTAACGATATTAATGGGTTTTTTTCCAATTCATTCTTTTAACTCTTTTTTCCTCCTTTTCCTTATCTTCTTTTTTTCTTATTATTATTACTTTTAAGTTTTACTTTCCTCTGTGACTGTATACAATCCCACTCCGGGTCTCACCCAGAGACCTGAGGAAATGGAAAGGCTGGCTTCATACAAGACATTTTTATATATCAGATTTAAAAGTGTAAAACAAAATATAAATAGAGAAATTAAAGGAAAAAATAACATCATTGTATAGTAAAATAGTAAAAAGAGGAAGTTTTATCATGATAATGCTTTTCTTAGTATATGTGCTGTCCCATTAAGCACAATGTTTTGTATTTCCGCTAAGGAGTTTGTTCCAGGCAACTTTGCAACATGTTTTTTACGTTTTTGTTTGTAGCATCTAAAGCACCTATTGCTACCGGTACAATAGTGGTCTTCATTTTTCACGTTTTTTTCAACTTCAATTTGCAATCTTTGTATTTTGAGAGTTTTTCAAATTCTTTAGCCGAAACATGTTTGCACAGTTATGAATGCTTTCTGCTTGGGAATTCTTTGTAGGAAGACATTGATCTTACGCAGCCAGTAAAAATCCCTTTATTTCAACCTTTAGCTCCGCACTTCGTAACCACTGATGGGTGAGTTTCTTATTTACATCAGCATCATCGATTGGCTTTGGATATTGGCCATGGAGGGGTTAGGGTTTTTTTAAATTTAGATTGATGTTTCTTATTCCTTCATTTTTTGCCATTTGTTTTACCATCTTAGCTTGCTTGGTGCAAGACATACTTTCGTCGCGTACATCTTTTTCAATCTTAAGTTCTTGCATGAACTTTCTACCTTCGTTAATGATAGAGTGAGCTTTTTTCGTCTGTTCATGAGTAACCACCAGTTTTAGCATCCAATCCGAGGTTGATTCAAGATATTTACTTAGTCCTATTGTCATAGTTTTATACCTCAGTTCCAATTCCTTCATTCCTCTCCCTCCATCTTTCCTACGGATATACAACCTATCTACGTCAGCTTCCGGGTGGTGCATTCGGTACATAGTCATAAACTTTCTTACTTTCGTATTCATTTTCCGGATCTCGTTTAAAGACCAATTGATTACTTTAAAGCCATATGTAACGACTGGAATTGCGATTTTACTAAAGAACCAATTTGGTTTTCAGTTTTGGCAAGCAATTTTAAGTCATCCATGAAAAGAAATTGGTTAAGTTTTGTAATTTTGTCTTCCAATCCATAATTTACTTTTACTTTTCTAAAAATCAGAGTCGTTGGTACTAAACATTAAACAGTGGTGAGAGAATATCACCTTGGAGCATATTTCTTCTGATGGTACATTACCACGCAAGGTACCACAAGAGGTCAGGTCTAATTTCCAGTTCTTTATGTTACATACTAGTAGTTGTTTGTATTGTCAGCAACTCCGAATAAATCAAAACACTCTTCAGTCTAGCTATGGGGTATCCGATCATATGCTTTGCGATAATCAATCTATGCCATTGCTTGATTTGTTCTCCTTTCTTTACATTCCTTCAATACGGCTCTATCTATCATAAATTGGTCCTTAGTCCCTTTACACTTACATTTACACCCGTTCTGGTCATCAGGTAGTATATTTTCTTCCTCCAGGAAGATGTAAAGATGAACTGATATGATCCCTGTTAGCAGTTTCCACATAATGGGAAGGAAAGATATTGGCCGGTAGTTATCTACGGCATTTCCTTTAACCTTTAACCTTTTGACATAATATTGCCCTTTCATACGTTAACCACACAGGAATGTTTTGACCGTCTCTTAAAATCTGATTTAACTGGCAAGCTATTCTCTCATGTAAGGAAGATAATCTCTTGATCCAATTTTCCTGGACTCCATCTCTTCCGAGGCTTCCAGTTTGCAACCTTCTGACTTTTCTTTAATACCTCCTCCTTCCTCCTTTCTAAATACTAAAACTTCCTGTTTTCTGTAATTACCCTCTTATTTTAATGTTATCAGCCATTCAGCATTTTTGTTGTGCTCTTTATTTTTACTCCGTATTTCACTCCAGACTTCTCCCCTCTCTTCGGCATTCGGTATTTCACTTTCCTTTTGATTTAGCTCATTAAGGTCAGAAAACAGTCTTTTCTGATCAAAATCGAACAATCTGTTTTGTCTAAATTGCCGAATCCTCCCATGACACCTATTCATCTTTGCCATCTTTGCTACAACTCTTTGTTTAAGTTCTTCTAACAACAGTTCTAGTCCTTTCCGTGAAATTTTCTATTTTTCTTACAATTTCTTTTGTATCTTGATAGTAAATTGATACTCTTTTGAAGGTCTTTAATATCGTTTTCTATTCTTCTTTTCCACCATGGGGACTGAGTTGAATTTTTGTTTCTTTTGCCTTTTTTTAACCCAGCTGTCTTGATGCCTATACAGAAACAGTCACAATAAGGCAGTTAGTTTCTGTGATTTTAGAAGTTCGGAAAGATTCTAAAACGTTATTAACCTTTTTGACAGTGTCATCGAGTCTCTTAAGGTCACGTTTTTTGAATTGTATACCATTATTCTTTTCTCTTGAGTCAAATATTTCTAATAGTTTATGTAAAATGGGTCTTTCTTCTTCAGTTCCATCTTCAACCCAAATACTTGGTTCAGCCTCTTCGTTTTCCTATATCTCATTTTCATTATTCATTACATTCCTTAACACTAGCAACCTCTTTAACGTTTTCATGGTTTATAACACCCTCATTCTCAACCACACTATTCGACATATTTTTAACTGATCTTTTAATCTTTTTAAGCTCTAAAACTGTCAGCCATCCATTCTTTTTCATTAATCTGGCCTGGTAGGAAATCCGCTGTACATTTAAATGGACCTCTTTCTCGCCATTCCCTGTGGAATCTTTGCCAATATCCTCTAATTTGTACTCCATTTTTATCGACAGGATTTGATTGAAAACGCACTCCATTACTACTATATTTGCTTCCTTAGACCACTTCTTCCAAGCAATAACTGGATAACCCGGGTCTCCACTGCTTTGCAGGAGAATACCTGCCGGGTGAGATACCTTCACACAACGTTCCAGTCTAATTAACACCGTTATCTGAATCATAAAGATTGGGTATTTTTCACTAAACTGAGATTTTGTGAAAAATACACCATCCGTCAGATGGTAAGGTTTTGATATATATAAATATATGGTTAAACCCTGCTTCCTATCCACTTTTTGAAAATTATGCTGGCCTTACAGTTTTCTTTAATATAGTTTTCTTTAATAGTTTTCTTTAATATAATTAAGCCCTTAATATAGGCACTTATTGACTGGATCTATCAAGCGAAATTAAAAGAAGGTTGAAAATGAGCATGCATGCATTAAGAATTTTTCTTGGACCTCAGCGTGGACAGCTCAGCAAATTAAAAGTTGTCAAGCAAGAAATAGATTAGATGTCCAAATGTGTAAGAGGGAGAGGGTTCTGTACCTATTTTTCAGAGTTTTTGTTGGTTCAATCAAACACTCTAAGCATGGTATTGTCACTCTTGTATGTAACGACCTTCCTTCTGTTGAAATTGGCCACAGTAATGTTGATAGTGCAGTTGAATGGCTAACCATCTCGATCAATGGAGAAATTACAATAACAAACTACTACAAACCACCTAATCCTCCGTTTGAACCACCACCCCATTATGATCACCCAGCAATATACTCCTGGTTAACTGTCATTGTACAACTTGGGGCTATTCTAGAAATAATCCGGATGGGGATGCTCTTTATAATTGGTCCAGCACATTCGATATTAAGTTGGTTTTCGATCATAATCAACCAAAGACGTTTCATTCTGGTGTATGGGACACCTACATGAATCCAGATATTACTTTCTTCACACCTGATGTCAACAGCTCTCTACCTCATCCTGTACACACTGTTTTGGGTAACTTTCCAAAATCTCAGCATCGACCTACAATCATCCATCAGAACCACCCAGCTTTGATCAAATATCAACAAAGCCAACTGGGATAGATTTAAGAATGCAACTAGAAATATGTGTGACGATCTTCCATCTTTAGAATCTGATTTAAATTTGTGTTACACAGTATTCCAGAAGAAACTCTTGAAAATACCTAAAGATACAATTCCAAGAGGTTTTCGAAAGAACTACATTCCTAAATGGGATACCAAATGCAATGAACTTGCTTTTCAGCATGAAAAAGCTCAGTCTCTTGAGGAAAAGTTGTCTTCAGCTAACCGTCTTATCGATCATCTTAATTCTAAACGGAAAGAACAATGGGCTGCCACTGTCGAGGGCATCAATATGAAACGATCCAGTCGAAAAGCATGGTCAACTATTAACAAACTCACTGGCCGAAAAAACGTCACCCCAAATCCCAGTTTGATTAGNGTGTGACGATCTTCCATCTTTAGAATCTGATTTAAATTTGTGTTACACAGTATTCCAGAAGAAACTCTTGAAAATACCTAAAGATACAATTCCAAGAGGTTTTCGAAAGAACTACATTCCTAAATGGGATACCAAATGCAATGAACTTGCTTTTCAGCATGAAAAAGCTCAGTCTCTTGAGGAAAAGTTGTCTTCAGCTAACCGTCTTATCGATCATCTTAATTCTAAACGGAAAGACCAATGGACTGGCACTGTTGAGGGCATTAATATGAAACGATCCAGTCGAAAAGCATGGTCAACTATTAACAAACTCACTGGCCGAAAAAACGTCACCCCAAATCCGAATTTGATTAGTCCAAATGCAATTGCTTCATGTATTCTAAGCAACGGGAAGTACAAAAACCATAATCGCCAATTTACAAGAGAAGTAAATCGACAATTGAAAATAAAATGGAATTCCCCATCAGTAGATCAAAACCTTTGTGTTGAGTTTTCATTTGATGAAATAATATCTGCCATTAAATCACTAAAAGCCGGTAAATCCCCAGGCGCAGACAACCTACACCCTGAGTTCTTTCTTCATATCCATGAGAACTGCATTCAATGGATACGATCTTTCTTTAATGTCTGTCTACATACAAACAAAGTACCCAAAATATGGAAACTTCCAAACGTGGTTGCTGTGCTTAAATCCAAGAAACCAGCAAATGGTGCTAGTAGTTACAGACCAGTAAGTCTACTTTGTGTTCCCTCTAAGCTTTGCGAAAGATTACTTTACAATTGTATACAACCAATCACTGAAACGATCTTACCCAAGGAACAAGCTGGTTTCCGGCCAGGTCGAACTTCCCAGGATCAAGTTGTATTACTTACAGAGGATATTAAATATGCTTTTGACAAGAAACTTAGGGCAGGAGTTGTATTTGTTGACCTTTCTGCAGCCTATGACACTGTGTGGCACCGTGGGCTTACACTGAAATTGTTTGGAACAATACCATGCAAGGAAATGGTTCTTGTCATTATGACCATGATATCACAGCGGCGATTTCATATACATGTGGGTGCAAAGAAATCACGCTGCCGAACCCTAAGTAATGGTGTACCACAAGGTTTTGTCATTGCCCCACTTCTTTTCAACATGTACACACATGATGTACACACATGATATACACACAACTATCAGTAAAAAATACATGTATGCTGACGATATAGCCCTTAGGACTTGTCATAAGAAGTTTGATGTAATTGAAAGAACACTATCACGAGATATGGATATCATCAGCAAATACGTCAAAAATTGGAGATTCAGACTGAATATCACCAAAACTGTTTCCAGCGTGTTTCATCTTGTTAATCGAACAGCTGATTATGAACTAAATGTCTCAATCTCTGGCATGAGGCTACCNCAGCGATGGAGTAATACAGACAACCAGCTTTCCCAATTTATTCCTGAACCTATGGTGAATCCTCCAGGACATGACCTGAAGCGTGAACAATGGGTGCTCTTAAATTGATTACGATCTGGATATGGACGATATGCCGATTTCATGCATAAAATTGGTCTAAGGGGCAATCCATTTTGTCGTTGTGGTGAAATTCAATCCCATCAACACGTATTGATTTGCCAACTGATAGGTATTCGAGGTGATATCAAAACTGTTGATGAGGACTTCCGTTTGTGGCTCAGTGACAATGTCTTAGATATTTAGCTCTTTTTTTTGTTGTTGATCGTACGCATATATATATATATATATATATATATATATAGAGAGAGAGAGAGAGAGAGAGTTTTTGTGTTGACCTTTAACGCGATAAGGAATACGTTAAGCAAACAATAGGAAAAACGTAAATTAAAGAAAGGAGACACTGCAGTTTGGGTTGGTCCTAGCAACGTGTAACTTACAAATGTTGTTATCAACTGAATTTTCAGATAAATTAAGAGACTAAAGTTTTAACAAATATTGATAATGACAAGAAATTTGCATCAGTTTTTGTAAGTCCAGGTTTTTAAAAAAACAAACAATAGAGACTTTTATACAGTATAAAACTATTTCTATCGTGTGGCATACTACACATGCAAAAAGCAGAGTACGGTAAAATAGTACAAATCCATTGGTATCATAATAATTTTGTTTACGAGTCTTTCTTTATACATGTGTGCAAATCAAGGCTTTTGAAGTTTTAAAGACTGATGTATTTAGTTAAACTGGAAATGAAACACAACATGGTGAAAAACGGAGGGAAAATGCCCTGAAACGCAACACTGAATTTGAAAGAACTTCCATAACGCCAAGTAGTGGAAGACAAACTCTGTTTCTCATTTGTCACTCATATCTTGATAAGGGAAACGATTATTTTTTAAGGTAAAATTCACACTTAGGCTGATGAACCATTTTAATTAAATAATTTGGTATGGACCAAGGACGAGTATGAATATGAATTCACATTAAATTTTAAGCCGGGAAATCACCTAAAAGTTTTTTCAATGGGGGGGGAGTTCCCTTAGGTTTATAAAAAAGTTTCTTACTTTCCATCGCGACTTCTGCACAGGTGTAAAATTTTGATGCTGATAATAGTAATAATAATAATAATAATAATAATAATAATAAGTTCGCAGCTCGAGCCAATAACGCTGATGAAGACACAAAGCCAACCCATCAGTTGTTTCGCAGCTCAGGGCTGAAAGCGAAAACCGAAGGCTTTATTCTTGCCGCCCATGATCAAAGTTTATTCACAAGGAATTATCAGGCAAACGTCTTGCAAAATGGTGCGGACTCAAAGTGCAGATTTTGCGATGATCAAACAGAAACTATTGACCACCTTGTCTCTGGCTGCTCCATTTTAACACCCGGAAAGTATAAACACAGACAGGATAGGATTGGTCAGTACCTTCACAGGAAGATCTGCAACCATTTCTCTATAAATACTAAAAGTAACTGGCACGAACACCATCCTGAACCTGTTACAGAAGGATAAGACTTTACCATCCTTTGGGATTTCCCAATCCACAATGATCGCACGATACAGGCCAATCGCCCTGACATTGTCATCAAAAACAGAAAAACAACACCTGCCTTCTCATAGAAATGAGCGTGCCATCAGATAGAAATGTCTCTGCGAAAGTATTTGAGAAACTCGCAAAATATAAGGATTTGGAAATAGAAATTGAAAAGATGTGGCACCATAAAACAAAAACAATTCCTGTTGTGGTAGGTGCTTTGGGTTTGATAAAGAAAGGAACTACTGACTATCGACAAAATTCCCGGAAAACTTTCTCTTCAAGAAGTGCAAAAAATTGTATTGAACAGTACAGCTCTTCTTTTAAGAACAGCGCTTTCTATCTAAAATTGTCACCTGTATCAATTTTTTTCTTTTGAATTTTTGAACCTTTTATACCTTCATGTCTCATGAATATCTAATTAATGTTCGTGATTTGTCAACCTTAATGTTTTATCTTGTATTTTAATGTCCATTCAATGTTCGTAGATTGTCCTGTTTAATTTATTGTAGAAATGATGTTCGTAAATTGCCTGTTTTGATTTTTGTATTTAAATTTTTAATACTTTTTTATACTACCCTTACAAACAATGTTTCCCCACAAATAAAACCTCCGATTTCACTCACCCTAGGTCACTGGTAGTGACCCGGTGATTGATCTTAACAAAGCAAATCAAAGTAAATTTTTTGAATAATAACAATTGTCCTACTGGCGAGCGAATCGAGCCAGCAGACCTATGAGAAGGCACAGTTTTCCCGTCAAAATCTATGTTCTGTCCTGTGCCAGGTGGTGGATGTTTATTCAGCAACAAAATTGAGTGTACGACCTGGTTTTTCAAGATATTCAAATGAAATTTGGCAAGGAGATCCAATAGTTAAATGCGCTTCTTGTGTATTAATGACAGTATCACAATATCAAAAGAACCTGTTAAAAAAGTTAGTTAGAGGTGGAATTGTGGGGGGTGAATGGGTCAGTAAGATACTTCCAAAACAAATCATAGCATGACCATGGATAGCAGTATCACATTTCCAGGATAAAAATGATTAAAGTTGAAAAAATTAAGAGGTGGAAATGTGGGAGGTGGTGGGTCAAATACTGCCAAAATAACTTTTAATTCAACCTTCCGGTATACTTCAGTGTGTGTAAAGTTGTTTGCCCACAGATTATGTTTTATAATGAACACAGCTTTAGAAAATTACTAAACAATAGACCTCCTCATAAAAAAAAAAGTTGCGTGAAAGCGAGGCTATGGTTGTGTTCAAAATAAAACGTGGTGAAGTTCGCCAGTTCATGTCAAGGACGTTTTTAGTTTTTATACGACATTCTTATTAAATTTCCCTTTACATCGTAATACAATATAATGGATAACTCAATTATGGGTCAAGTTTTGAATAATAAAGAAATTCCTGTTGTTTTACTCAGAGAAGTAGGTAAGTAAAAGTAAAACATTAGCTGCCAATATCATCAGTGGAGATGGGAGTATTAAAAAAAACAAAACAATTCAGTACAAATTATCATATGGGAAATATCATGAACCAATAGCTATTAAACATTATGAAAATTTTATTAAAATTTCAGGACTTAATACTGTTATTGAAACATGTGGGTTAGTTTTAGATGCTACAAATTATGTGCTAGGAGCTACCCCAGATGGAAAAGTTTTTTCAGATGGAGAATTTGGAATACTGGAAGTAAAATGTTCAGAAGAATATAGTAAAGTCGATCCTAAAGATATATGTTTCATTTCCAACAACCCATGTATAATTTACAATGAACAAACTTCAAAAATTACAATCAATAAAAATCATTCATATTATGACCAGATACAAATGCAACTGGGGTTGACTACACAAACGTGGTGTGATTTTATTTTTTACACTTCAAAAGGAATTGTCATAGACAGAGTCAACTATGATGAGGCTCATTGGTTTGGTATGAGAAAAAAA
>RDPX01000336.1:741118-758532 GCA_003991215.1 Morbakka virulenta
TCTCCTGTTTGGAGCCAAAGCCATCACTGCAATAAAGTTGATGTTGCACTTAATGAATGCTTGAGACTAGTGAGTGGTTGTATAAAATCGACTCCAACTGATGTTCTTCCTATTCTTTTTGGTATTGAACCTGCCGACTTAAGAAGAGATAAAAATATATTGAATTTATGTAACCGTGTGTTATCAGAGGAAGGGCACATTCTTGAAAAATTGGTTGCATATCCACTTACAAACAATAGGTTGAAGAGCAGAGTTCCACTTTCAAATCGCATGCACCTTTTAGCTTCCACCATAAACGATACAGTATCTGTCAAATCTTGGGCTGCTGATGTGTGGAAACAGCGATGGAGTAATACAGACAACCAGCTTTCCCAATTTATTCCTGAACCTATGGTGAAACCTCCAGGACATGACCTGAAGCGTCTGTCGAAAGAAAGCCGCCAGGAGACTGTTTTAAAATCTTAAATCTCCAAAACTGATCGTGGTAATGGGATTCCTTCCTCTTTTGGGTGCCACAGTCAACAACGTAGACGATCATGGAATGCCACTGAGCTTTAGATCAGGCTGTGGTAGAGTTAAGTAGCACCTGAGGTTGAATTTGTGGGTAAGTTTGGAAGAGGGCCATTTGATGTAAACTCACCTCACCAACAGCCACTGGGGTGGAGCCTGACAATTTTATCTTCCTGTATGCGTTCTTATATATATTTGTAGATGCCAATGATATTTTCTTCTTTGCTTTAATCAATTTAATGAATTACCGAGGATTTTTTTAATGTAGGGAAGCCACTTAATTTAATCTGACCTTTTTCTATATTTGAAAGCTTTTTTCCTTGAAGAAATCCTTGAGCTTTTGTGTAAATTTTCAACATTAACGCTGTGGCAAGATATAAAAAAGGGAAATGGGTTTAAAATGAAGCCGATCCCTGTTGGATTTAATTAATGCTGTTGATATAACATATAAATAATATAATTTAGAAGAAAAGGTGTGACTTCCGCGTTGACTTTCATTTTTGGGATTGATCCAAACTATAAAACAAGAGTACTCAATAGTAGAATTTGATATTTTCATCTCAATGTGATCACCACCTCATTAATGATAATGTATGCAATAATCTCATTTCCCTTGTGTATTCATGTTTAGTTTAATTGCTTCAAATGTTTTGTATTAGTTTCAAATGACTGTCCCTTTTTTCGGACTGAATTCATTTCATCGAATCACCTCTTAAATGGCACTCAATATTTTCGTTTTTTCATCGTGAACGTAACTTCTGTCGATTCCCTTGTGCAGTTTTACAATTAACTTTAACCGGTTGAAATTAAGTAAGTTATTATTGTGGTGTTTATGATTACGGTTGTTTACTGATGATGTTCTTTTCTCCATCATTGTGTACTAACAGTTATGGAGAACTTGAATATTTTAATACACTGCACTCTAAAAGATGCCAACTGCAGTAAAATCAAGCAAGGGGCATAAGTCAACTGGACAAAAAAAAATGCCAAAACGATGAAAGAAGAAATTAATGGACCTAATCACCACAAGGAGCAATGTAGCTCTATACCTGAATTTATTAACCCTTCTATACATGGAATTCACCTTAAACCGAGTTGTAAGAAATCTAGGATTATAATTTCCCAGAGAAAGGAAAAACCTACTTTTGTATTGTTGCCACTATCAAACGTAAAATTGAAAAAGATGTTCACAGGACACGGAAGCTGAAAAACCAATTTATTCCAAAGAATGTAATTTTGGACAAAATAAAGAGTAAATAGAAACAAAAACAAAGTATTTTCTGTAACAACAACAAGGCGGCAAAAGCAAATATTTGACAGAGTGCAGCAGCAAAAGAATGAACAACTTGTTTATGAAATTGAAGATGTGGATTTAATAGGTAAAGAGTTCAAATGCCACGAGTTTTTGCTCTGGAGAATTTGCAAGAAAGCATACCTTTATTGAAAAAAATCTCAGCGTTAGGTCAAATGGGCATATTTGTACAGGTACTGCTTTTGTATAAGAGACAAAACCATTGGCCCAAACCAAGCAGTGTTAAAGCATACACTGCATGAAATGTATGGCATTAAACCCGAAAACACAAGGTGACGAAGTTAAACTGAAAATTGCTTCATATCAAACATGTCACATAAATCACATTGAAAACTCTTGATCAAGTAATCAAGCAAGCTGCTGAATTTTTAAAGGAAGGTATTTTTGTGCATTCAAAGAGTCTTTCCGATTTGGCATGATCACTATACATCGAGGAACTTTCTTCAAAGATAAGGCACCCACCTTCGTCAGTTATAATGTTTTTAACACAGCTTTTGAAAAGCACAGGGTACGTAAAAAAGTTACGAGGTACAACGTGTAGAAAAGTAGTATGTTTGCTATTTAGTCAATGGTGTGAGAGAAATTGCTTTTACAACCAAAGATTTTTGGTTGTGACTGGAGCTATGCCATATTACCAACCAAAAGAAGTTTGTTTAAGTTCTTAACCATTTAAAGAAATAGTTAAGAACTGGGCCATAGCGCTCTCCTGGGGTCATCTTGTAACTTCCAGGGGCAACTGGGGATTTTATTGGCCCTAGGGGATCCCCAAATAATGAGGGGGCGCCGTTATTATTACGTTGAAAGTGAAATTTAAATGTCACTAAAATTTACTGCGACTCTATAAAATCGTTATCAAATGCTGACTCAGAACTATTTTTTGACGCTTTTTGATGATGATTACTTTACACTTAATGATCCATGTACTGCAGAGGGATCGCTTGCGACTCTTAATGTTAATGTTATGATTTCTCGAGGTCAGTTTTATTGTTCCCTGTTTTGGCTGCGTTGTTTACATGATATAGAACTTAAAAGCGATGGCTAATAACACCTGTTATAATTGTGCCAAAAATCTCTTTTATCTAGCACTCTACATCTGATTACACGATGAATAAAACCAGACTTTCTGTACTCCTTGTCCTCATTAAGAAACTAATCTTCTCTGCCGGGCTTTACTTCTATACTTACCTTCAAGTGGATACGACACATTTTGTGTGAATACAATCAATACTCATCTTCAAAATGATCTTCTATTCCGCCAGCTCTGCCATGAGGATATAGGAACTTTTGAACGGCTTTCCCTTCATACTGAGGTCCATTAGCTCTCCAAAGATAACTGTCTACAGCGTTTTTATGGAGTCTATTATACCATTATCGAAATTCTTGAAAAATTGGATAGTTCGCTTTGTAAGGCTGTCATGTTACCAAGACATAATATGCCATATTTGGGTGACTTCTGCGAAAAAATGAATCAAATGAATAAAAAGCTGCAATGGCATTATCCTTTATTTCATTAATAAACTGACGCTATTCAAACACACCATTGGCCAACACAACCTCCATCAGTTTCCTTCTCTGTAGAAACTGGACAATAAACTCGACGACTCAAACTATGAAACCTATTGCGCACATCTTGATGGAGTCAAAGCAGACATGTTAGTGCGTTTTCATGATTTGCGTGAACTTTTCAACTATCTACAACTGTTTTACAACTCTCTACAACGAGATTGACCAATTATACACACTTAAAACCCTTATGGATAACAGCTCTTAAAAATGCAGAACCTAAACCGGAATGTATTGAGTATTGCAAATATTACCATCATAAAGCATCTCAGCTAACAAAATGGCCACATTTCCTTAAGCTGTAACAGTATTTTTGGAAGTGGTGAAAATCGAGTTTTAAGTTTTAAAACAGTCTGGAAGAAAATGGCACAGTGGACCAGAAATATTGGAGCTATTAAAACAGCCTATGATTATTTTATGAATACGCTGAAATACATCCAGCAATGTGTGGAATGTGGAAACCAAAATACTGTTTCCATTTTCCCAATATCACTTTGCTTTTCTCAAGGTCCAGTGTTTTTATCATTCTTTTTTTAAATCTAACATGTCGCCTTTTAAGAGGCTGGCATGTTTGCTAGACTTTAGGTATGCTGGCTCAAAACGTTTGGTCTCGGCTGCCAAATGATTTGTTTCTTTGCACTTAGTCTGAAGGGATCTGGTTTTCAATTCCCTCGATTCTTTGAACAGCTAGATAGTTATGCTCCACGTCACTTATCTGAGTATATATATATATATATATATATATATATATATATATATATATATAAATATATATATATATAAATATATATATATATCAATATAAATATATATATATAAATATATATACATATATAGATATAAATAATTAACGAGCCAACATAGTTTAGTCTAATTGTATGTTGTTTGTGTCCACTGAGTGTATTTAGATATTGTATGACTTTAGTCTTAACTGATAAAAATGCAAATTATAAATCAAAGTATCATCAAATCTAAGAAAAAAAGACTACTCGTGGAACTCCATACAAGTTCATACTAGTTCTTTACATATGGTCTTTATTCGCGTGCGCTATGAACTTTTTATCGCTTGCTATAGAGTGGGAGACAACCTAAATATATGGTAAGTAAACCTGCTAAAAAAATAACAGTTTTGTATATTTCAAGTGTAGACTGTCATAATGTGATGGGAACAAAATAATTTTTCAGGCAAAATTGAGCGTGCTAGCTTATATATGGACGCTTTTCAGGGCTTGATTAGACTTGTGCTAACGACATATTGGGTGGGAAGCTGCGGACAGCAAATGACAGCTTTATTTCTATCCAATATTGGTAGGAATCCAGTTTGAGGGCTTTTGGTTTGCATGAACTTTAACTACAACAAATTAACATGAGGTTTTTTAATGCTTTTGCTATTTGCAAAGGCATCTCTTGTTTCCAAAAATGGAGTTTTGTGAAGAGAAGGATTCATTCATAGGAACAATCACAACAGCTGACACTGGAATGGAGATTGTGAAAAGTATTATTCACGGATGACACAGTATTTTTACCTCTAAACGAATTTATCTTTCCACAAGAATACTAATCTTGTTCTTTTTCTAATCTTTTTTCTCTTATTCCTGAAATAAAAGACAGTCTATAGAGACTTTTAAAAAGCAGTCTTGAAAGTGAAACTAGAATTAATACTGCTCAGGGCGTATTTGTTTATCATTTGTGGTTGACAAACTTAGACATGGTTTTATCCAATTAAACGATCTTTTATTTCAAAAAAAGGACTTCTACTTTGTCTTTAATATCCATGACAGAAAACAGCAAACGTGCTTTTTGAGTTTACGGCAAATTAAAGATATACGATATAAAAAAAAGATCTCTATTAAAAGATAAATTCAAACAAGACAGTATATTCTTCAAGCTTCTAACATCTAAATTTTAAAGACTTACGTTTGCTTGTTTATTCGTCTCAACTGAAGATATGTTTTTGTTTTACTGACAAACAACCTCTTGAAGATACAGCTGTGTATAAACACGAGTACTTTGTATTTTCAAATTGCAGAGCTATTACAAATTTCCGAGAATAACTAAGGCAACTTTCAAAGTAGATTACTGTATTTTTTGTTCCAGAAATGTGAGTAGGAAAAACAACTTAAGTCTTGAAACATGGTAATCGAAAAGTGCCTATTTCCAATCATTGATTATTCAGACACCCTTCCAGATGTTGAAAGCTAAATAATTTGAGGGTTCTTTAGGTAAGGCATAGCTTATTTGTGTTTCACCTATCAGCATTTCATCAAACATGATGTTACTTCTCTTAATTTACACCTTTGTTATACCTTCTTTTTCTGTCTGTTCCTGTCATTTCACTTAATGGCATCTTAAAGCAGCTCGTGCACATTGTGAGGGCTGAAAGTTATAATTTGCAGTTTATATTTCAAAGGGTCTAAGGCAGTAAATTTTTAAAGCTAAATCTTCAAAGGATTTAACAATTTCTATCTAATATCTTATTTTTTAATAGCCATGACTACAGACAGCTTTTGTCAATTGAGTAGGTCAAATGTTAGTGTGAGTAATTCCAGCTTAGCAATATTTAACATAATATTATTTTACTACACTGACTTCTTTTAACGTTTTGGGTTGTTTTCTGTATTTATAAATACAGGAAACAACTGCACCAAAAGAGTGGTGGAACCATCAAGAAACGACAAGGCTGGTTTATTTCGTTTTTTAGGAAAGATTTTATTTATATGAGAATACTATGAAACGTCATTGCCAGGTCCAAAGCGAAGACCAGTCACCAAGGAGGTTAAACAAAGATAAAGGAGACGATCAAAATATTTATAAGAGAATTTCAAGACATTAAGGTTACAGATGTACGACTTAAGTTAGTTCTTTTTTTTAAAACAAAAACAGTATATGTACTTAATATGTCGTGTGTCTTAAAAACATGTAACAAATTTGACCATTTCTTACCATTATGTCAATTAAAGGTAAAAATTGGATTAGGTTGTTTCTTTTCGTCGGCTCGTTTTAAAAGTCAAGTAAACAAGATCAAATTCATATCGATGCACGCGTGCATGTGTAAAGTTTGTCAACCCCGTTTTGTTTTCAAAGAATCTCCTGTTGATGCCCTACGAGTAGACATTACTTTTTTCTTGTGAAATGAAAATACTACCAAAACATTTCCTGTGAATACATTGTAAACAATCAAGGATCTTTAATCCTCTTTTTTTCTTTACCTTGAAAGCTCAGATTACCAAGTTGGTGTCTGGCAAGCTTAAGTCTGTCTCGTGAATAGAAGGGCCTCTTAAGTCTTCGTTGGCAACTCTCTTAGAGATGGTGTCTCAATTTTAATACAGGTGCTAGTGTCACGGTCACGGTAGAGGAACCTCAAATATATATCGGGCACGTGTTGAGACAAAACGACATTATGGAGAAGCACATTATAACATCTATCGTTGAAAAAGTTAGTGACCAGCAGCACACAAAGTGGTAGGACAACATCAATAAGTGATTGCAGAAGATCATAGCTCAGAGTTTGCGGGTTGAAAAAGATTATGATGCTTAGGGGCAATATGTCAGCGATCTTCGGGACGGGTATGCCACATGACGAGGATGCAGTTAATGTCACCTCATCACCACCACCCCTTTAATGAAGGCAATCTCTGGTAGACAGTGTCTGCTGGTAGCTTTGTTTAATAAAAATCCAATTCTCATAGGGCTCAGCTAGTCGGTATACTGATGGTCTGTATTTAGCTGACAGTTTCGAACATCTACTTCTATTTTCTATTTTTTATGGCAACTGCAATCCAAGGAACGGTGTCCCAGTACGCAGAAGACTTTCATTGGTCAGGTGATGCAAAGAATCTTCGGACCAAAGAATTTTCAAACAAGTCAAAACCAACAATGCGTTTATCACATCATTGATAATATATTTTGAGAAGGATTTTCTCATCATCAGATCTAAAAGAATATAAAAGCAGCTTAAAAACAATATAAAATGTTACAACTAAAATATATGCATCTATTCTCTCTTAACACTCCGTAAACATAATAGAAATTCATCAATGGGTGAATGGATTTATGCCACGATGTTTATTGCATATGAATTATTGAATCCAAGAATTTTCGTTTTAACTTTTGTTTATAAGGTCAGTTACTTGCATCTTTTGTGACTTGCTTCCCTTAACGTCTTTGTCCTCATGCATTTGTTGCTCCTTGTTGTTATAGATAGTTTCAATAATGAAAAAAAAAGTGATATTGGTAAAAAAAACGACTATTGCAATTAAACTCATGTTTATTTTGGTCGATAGCTATTTTCCTGCCACGCAACGTCACCAAAGTCAAGTGGATATTCTATCGATACTACCCTATAATCTCGCATAAAGGAGCCGTGGTGCCTCTATCAGTTTTTAAAATATCACTTTTCTTATATTGACAGTGAGAAATAACATAAAAAAGGCGATTTTCATAAAGCATATATATATATGTGTGTGTGTGTGTGTATTAAGTTAGCATTTTACATAATTCTTTAATAATAGGCTCTACTTTTGAGAAAATATGCTCCGATAACTTGACAGTCACTAAACAAGGGACTTCTAGTCCCTTTCCTCTTTTGTTTTCTCGCTTTCCTGACACGCAAACTTTCATGGAGCCGCCAGACAACGAAATCAGCGCGTCTTAGAAAATAGTTGTGGAATGTATCCCACAATTTCGCCATCCTTCAGAACTTTCACGGCATGTTCATCGTGTTGATTACCAGGCTCTTTTTCACAAGTCAGCTGCTCTTGAATAAGTGGGCTCCATATGCCTTTATATACGTGATGTCCAGTAATAAAACAGTTAAACTTAAATACACAGAGACGATACCTAGTTGCTCTCGTCATTGGAGATTTACCAAAAATTTTACACTAGATATAATCTTCTAATCTGACCACAACCTAAATTTTGAATAATAACATTTCATTCGAAATTCGAACGCAACCATAACACGACAAAGCTTAAAATTCAAACTGTTTTATTGTGGAAGGAATTGTTTAAACTTGGAAGACAACGCCATGAGAAAAAACTATTCTCTGTACGATAAAAGAAAAGCAGTAGAAAAAGCCATCTAGGTCAGAATTCGAGAAGCATCTAAACAGCTAGGTATTCCGAGGAAAAATTTGCAGCGATGGAGCAAACAAACGAAAGCTTTCAAGTCGGCTGCTCTTACTCCAGGAATAAATTTACGAACGAAAAGAAGGATTAGACAGTCAAAAGCTAGATTTCCATTGCTTGAATCTGCTTTATTGGACTACGTCAAAGAAGAGAGAGGTAAACGAAACTCTGTCACTGGTAAGCAGGTAAGTAGAAAGGCGTTAGTTTTATTTCAAACCATGTATCTAGGCAATAATGAGCGCTTTTCTGCTTCTTTTGGGTGGCTACGTCGAATGATTAGACAGAATAACTTATCATTTCGACGTGTTACAAGTGTTGGAAAGAAAATTACTGCTGATGCCCTTGAACGTTGTGATACATTTTTAGCTGCGATGAAATCCTTAAATGACTTTAACATTATAATGAGTATGGATGAGTTCCCGTGCTATTTCGCTATGCCATCTTCCGCCACGTTTTATTTAAAAGGGGTGAAAACAGTGAAAGTTAAAACCACTGACAATGAAAAATTGTGATTTACCGCTGTGTTAACTGCTGGAGTACGCAAAATTGATGATCATTACGAAGGAATATCCTTGCCACAAATGGTCATCTTTAAAAACCTAACCAAGCCCCCCAAAGGTAAATTCCCTAAAGGAATGGTGATTGAAAGTACGAAGGGAGGTACAATGAAGAGAAGTATTATGCGAAATCTCTACGGTCCATAACAGTGGAAAAACTGACCAGGATGTTTTTTCCAACAGCACAAATCTCTTCTGATCATGGATTTGGCCAAATCTCATTTGGGAGATGTGCCTGAATTTTTAACGAGATACAACACAGAAATCATCGATGATGGTATGACTCCACTGCTCTAATTTATTGATGCGCGTGTCAATAAGTCATTCAAAGATATTATAAAAGAGAGATGGGCAGATTGGATCGCAAATAGTACTGAAGAGTTCATCAGGCAGAGAAAACGTCACTGTGCATCTTACGAAACGATTTGCCAGTGGGTATTTGAAAGCTGGAAGTCAGTAGCAAAACCAGCATCCATCGTCAGTGGATTTCAGCAATGCGGATACATCGAATGGAATGGTGATTACCGGAAGCTTCACTCACGATTGCGTGATACGATTTTGAATCGAGCTGTCCTTATAGAAGCAATCTTAGAGGTAAACAAAATATTGCTGGAGCTTGAGGGGACGAACGGGGATGTTTCAAATGAAATCTACGAAAATGAAGATCATAACACAGACGATGAAAACGAGAAGGAAAGCTCTGTGTCTGATGAGGACGGAGGACATGTGTCTGATGAAAATGACGAGGACATTATTATAGACTTATAGATAGTCCCATTGTATCTTTTAATCTGTAATATTTCTGAGGTTACGAATCCAAAAACAGTATTTTTTTTGCTTACGCTATAGAATCCTTATAAACAGGGCTAAAGTATAAGGTAGTTCAAAGTGATACTTAGCAAAAAAGATATAGGCGCCATGCGCCTGTACGCGATCCTATTTTCTAAATTTGAAAATGCAGAATTTTTAGATATCCGGATATTGGTGCCGGCGCCTTAATGCAAGATTATAGGGTAAAAACAAAGAGATGATCGAGAAAGCCCATCATTTTTTGTCATTGACTGAAGAAAACAAAAAGGATTGTTGAAAGCTCACTACATGTTGTTTAAGGCTGCCTAAAACAAAGCCAGTCAAAAAAAGTGGCGGTCTTTCTCCATTTTCTCTTTATTTTCAGAATTAATAAAAAACCCACTTAAGTTTATTTTTCTTTTTTGTCGTCTTGGTCCAGTCGAGCTTTAACAAAACAGCTAACGAAGGCCAACTCTAATCTCTTTCTCTAACTTTCGTTTTCATTCACAGTTTCATACACGAAGTGACTTTAAGTCCTGCTTCTTTACCAAAAAAACCATAATTAATAGTTTAGTGACATTAACGAATTCATCGCCAAATTGGGGTCATCGTTAGCTCCACATCGCCACCGCACTTCATTCAAAACCTGTTTTACTGCTTGAACGTAATCTGTTTGTAAATTGGATCTGAAATCGTTGTTTGTTACTGATGACAGAAATTTAAATGTAGTTACTTCAAATACCTTGTTATTTAAATTTTTAACTATCTCATGCAAGGTTAAAACATTTCGAAAGTCTGCTCTCATCTGGCTTTTGCATATTGTCATGCACAACAGCAACTTTGTGCATAGAAGTTGAAATTTCTAGGTCACTACTTCTCAGAACCTTGTGTTCTGAAGCTAATAATCCAAGAATTTGCTTTAAATTATTTATCAGCGAAAGCAATAACCAAGTCTCCAACAGTCAACAAACAACCCTTTTAATATGTTTAAAATATCACGACCAAGTTTTTCAATCAGTGTGAACATTTTCTTTGTTAACACAAACCTTCGACTTCATCACCCTAAAGTACCCCATTTATCTTTGTTTTAAGAGATACCTTAGCATATTTCCTTTTTTGTGTGCTCTGGATGGGCTCCATCTTTGAAATATCTCTCATTTCATCGTCTGTGACAGGTCCCTTCTGCCTTAACCATGCAAGTATCTTAAGATACAAAATGCAATATCTCTTATCTGGCTCTCCAACTCTCAAGTCAAAGATCCTGTCTCTGAATTATACAATATGGTAGATTTGCTGGATTTCATTTAGACTTAAGCTTCCAATTTATCTGAAAGCGTACGGTCGCATAGTATATATGATAGTTACTTCCATCTATTCTATGCTTTACTTACCTTCATTTCTACCTTCTAACAACATCTTCCGTCTTGTTGCACCATGTTTTAGTGTTGATCCCAGAAGTTCAAATGTTTGAACAGCTCGCTTAAGACCTGAGTCCTCTAAGCAACTCCCCTGCCTTTCTAACCTTTTGTCTTCAGTATTCTTGGACTCATCACAGACTCCAAGGTCATCGTGAAAAGACCATCGCTAATGATGCCTTTTCTTGTATCCCCTCATTGATCAAATTTAACGACAGGGTAAACAAAAGAACTTAGGAATAAACCTTCTTGTAAGCCAACACCTCTAGCGACCCTTGCTTTCTATTTTGATAGATAGTACAGCTATTTTGCAGCCTCTAGATATATCCGTTATAATCCTAATATATATTCTACTGGCAACCTTTTCTTCTGAGAGAGAGTATTAAATAAGATCTCTTGAAGCTGCCTTGGTCTTTTTTGAGATCCACAAGGACCATATGAAGATCCTTTCTTGTTGTTAGAAAAAACATGGGCTAAACTATTGACTTTTGTCTCTGAAATCAATGGTGTTTCTTATTGAGGGTAACAATCTCTCTGCGTTTATCCTTAACACCTTAAGCAATGGCTTAATAGCTGTAGTCCTCTATATTATAAGCAATGCATGACATCGCCCTTCGGCTTGATATTTTTTAATTTTTGTTTTTCCTCCAAAAATATATGATATTATCTTTTTAAGCGTCTTTCAGAATTGTCTGTACTTAATTAACTTCGGTATATCCAAACATCATTACTAAATCAGTGGGAAATTCATCTGGTTCCATTGCCTTTTGAGTTACCCTTTTCATCAATTATTCTTTTGCTTCAAGTAAATTTTACTTAGTCTCTGGACTGGGTTCACTGACCAGGTCAATTACGTTATTTCTGATATTAGGAAAAACATTCAAGTGAATTTTCTAGCTTACCTCTACTTTGCTATTCTCTGATGGGTTGATCCCTTACTAATCTTTCACAATGGTTTTCTGGTCAATATCCATAGCTCGTCTTCCTTTTGTTTAGGCAAGTTAAAAGAAAACCTTTAGAACATTCTTTTTTTAGTTATAATGCAAACGTTCAAAGCACTTTTCTAAGTCTTTTCTTCTTATTTTGACTCATGACAATTTGTTTCTTCGTTTTAAGTGGCATACTACTGAGTTTGGATGTGTTTTCAGAAATAGAATTGAGATAGGGAAGAAATCAATAAGTTAAATGAATAGCAAAACTACAAAGAAAAACAAATCAATTCAGATTAGTATCCCTCGGCGCTTTAGTGGCTTCAAAGCCTTGCTTAGGGTGAAAGAAATGAACATTTTGAAAGAATTAAACATTTTCTGTGGGAAGGAATGTGGTGAATTGATGTGGAACAATCTGGTCACTACAATCTTTCTATTAGAGAAAGTCTCTTTGTGTACATTTTCCTTTCTCTCCACATCATGGTATTAGTAGTGAACTTGGACTTGCAGTCTAGAAGTCTTATTTCTGGTGAAAAGTAATGATAAGAAGAGAAGTTTAGAGTATTGACAAGGGAACGNCTGTTTGATAACAGGAATAGTTATCAGTGAATAAACATGTGGAACTCATCAAGTGAAATAAATGTATCGAAACTTCAGACCAATCCGATAGGAAATGTAGCAAAGATGGCTATAGAGAAAGCAATGTAGCAAAAAAGCGGTAGCAAATGCAATGTATCAAATATGGCTGTAGCAGTTAGTATGTAGCAAATATGTCCTGTAGCACTTTTGGTATGTAGCATATAATCTGTAGCATAATGTGTTGTAGCAATTTGTCTGTAGCAATTTGTCGTAGACCCGTCCTCTATATTATAAGCAATGCATGACATCGCCCTTCGGCTTGATATTTTTTAATTTTTGTTTTTCCTCCAAAAATATATGATATTATCTTTTTAAGCGTCTTTCAGAATTGTCTGTACTTAATTAACTTCGGTATATCCAAACATCATTACTAAATCAGTGGGAAATTCATCTGGTTCCATTGCCTTTTGAGTTACCCTTTTCATCAATTATTCTTTTGCTTCAAGTAAATTTTACTTAGTCTCTGGACTGGGTTCACTGACCAGGTCAATTACGTTATTTCTGATATTAGGAAAAACATTCAAGTGAATTTTCTAGCTTACCTCTACTTTGCTATTCTCTGATGGGTTGATCCCTTACTAATCTTTCACAATGGTTTTCTGGTCAATATCCATAGCTCGTCTTCCTTTTGTTTAGGCAAGTTAAAAGAAAACCTTTAGAACATTCTTTTTTTAGTTATAATGCAAACGTTCAAAGCACTTTTCTAAGTCTTTTCTTCTTATTTTGACTCATGACAATTTGTTTCTTCGTTTTAAGTGGCATACTACTGAGTTTGGATGTGTTTTCAGAAATAGAATTGAGATAGGGAAGAAATCAATAAGTTAAATGAATAGCAAAACTACAAAGAAAAACAAATCAATTCAGATTAGTATCCCTCGGCGCTTTAGTGGCTTCAAAGCCTTGCTTAGGGTGAAAGAAATGAACATTTTGAAAGAATTAAACATTTTCTGTGGGAAGGAATGTGGTGAATTGATGTGGAACAATCTGGTCACTACAATCTTTCTATTAGAGAAAGTCTCTTTGTGTACATTTTCCTTTCTCTCCACATCATGGTATTAGTAGTGAACTTGGACTTGCAGTCTAGAAGTCTTATTTCTGGTGAAAAGTAATGATAAGAAGAGAAGTTTAGAGTATTGACAAGGGAACGTTTGGTCAATAACAATGCAGAGCGAAGTCCCTTTGAAAATGTGACTAAAACGGCGAATGGAGAGGAAATGGCAACTAGTTTGTGGGTTGTATTATACCTTGTTTCAGGTTAGAGTCTTTTTTGAACAGGAATGCAAGTTCCGTTGGTTAATTGTTCAAGACAACTGGCAGCGGCGACAAATATGAAATCAAATATTAAACAATGTAAGGTGTATAGGAGAGTCAGGACAAAGAGTGTAGCTTGTTTTAAGACAGATTAACCGAATGGATTCTGATAACATCGAATAAGGAAAGTGGTACTGTCTCTTCTCCTGCTATAGGGTGATTTTATTAAATCAGTAAGAAGTTGAACAAGAGTTGCACGAGTTGGTATTCTAAAATTCCTAATAGACTCCGCCCCGGTTATTAATTGTCCATTTTTATCAAGTTAGAATGCTTTTTCAATTGGAGAGTGTAAACAATGCCTTATTTTTCAAACGTTGTCTATGACATCAGACTTTCGAATGTTTGAGTGTTGATTGAAAATCAAAAATCATTACCTGAGTTTATTAAACCATTTTTATTGTTAAAAGGGCGAGTTTAGACGCAACGTAAAAGTTCATCCTCCCCAAATAATGTTGTAATTTAGTAGAGAAAACAAAAGCTAATATAGTTGACCGCCAAATACAAACAATTTCAAGCTTTCAGATGTAAATCAAGGTCATCTGGAATTAGTGAAGGCGCTTACATTAGAAAAGAGATGTCATGAAAATTACTTATCAAACAACTTTCTTGGAGACAAGCGATCTTCCCATAAAAACTTTTGTGGAAATGAACCTGGGGTAAAAGCTAAAGCCCTTACGTTAGGGCTGGCCATGAAGGAACGCCTTATAGTTACATGTACCTCTCAAATTGCTTCCAGTTTTATTCTGAGTAGCTCAAACAACAAGCTTAGCAAGTATTGAATTTAAGACTGGATGAAATAATACAATGTCAAGCTTAAAAACTTAGAAAAACCCCAAAATGTTACGGAATCAAGAAAAAAGATCAAATAGTTAGAATACAAGATTACTTGAAAAATATTTTGATGGTGAGAAAATGTGTTCTAGACACTTGCTGGCAAAGACCCTCTTGTAGTAAATGGAGATCAAATGCAATTTCGTAGAAATTAAAGTGCAAATCAAAGGACACTTTCAATGAAATCCAAAACAACCTTCTTCAAGAAAAATTTTTTCTTTTGAGGGAAAGAGTTACTTGCTTTATCCAGCTTTGCAGTGATTTACAAGTTAAGTTAAAACCTGAGTTTGTGTTTAAAGACAAAGGTACTTCCTCGGTTCTTCAGCGTCCGTCAGGTGTTAATTATCAATGGGCAGCTAAGAGATGATACCAGATTGAGCATATGCTGAGCATGATAAAGAAATTATGTAACAGCTTCCATTTGTTTAGAGAAAGGGGTTTGCCATATGTTTTAAATGCTTATTCTGAGCATCAATGTCAGAAATTCATCAACAGCTGTTTAAAAAAAAGGACAGATCCTTGACGTTATTGGTGACGATATCATCGGTAACATTTAGATCAATGATATGCATTGTCACTGCCCTCTGAAGTCTCATTGCAGAGAGATCACGAGATCCAATTGATACTTAAAGAGTTGGAAGAAAATCCTACAAGAATACCGTTTTCGTCACGCGATGCCTATGCCTGTGCTTATTAAGTCATGGAGGTTACTCAATATTGATACGGAAAGAGAATTCAAGTCACTCTTTGTTACAAATACACTTGTTGGTTAAGAGGATTACCTCGTATTAGTTAAATTATCAGACGTTATAGAAAAAATGGTGTTTTTCAAGCTTACTAGGGTGCTCAAGAAAGTCATTAAAAAGCTGATTCAGCAAAAAGAAGTTAACAACTGCAGAAATATTAAAGGAAACAAACTTCTCGATGACAAATGTGAAGAAATTTTTCAACCACGATGTTAAAAAGGTTATTGATAGTAAATAACTAACTGATTTTGGACAAGAAGAAAGTAATATAAAAATTAAAGAAGTAGCTGGTGCATCCTGAAACAATGGTTACACTTCACATACACATGTCCATCTTTCAAGGACAAATGATGATCCTGACATATTAGATTCTAATTTTTTGGAAAGGGTGAAAAAAAAAACAATGAAAAAATTGTTCATTCCTTTTCATTGTCGAGTCTGAAGCAATAAATCAAAAAGCAAGATGTTGCTTGAAGAAGCGATGTAACGCAAATCCATCACGTTTAAAGTCAACTACATCGTAAGTGCTGCAAACCGATAAAACAGAAGTATCAGGAAATGAGTCATCAGAAGACATTGAACCCACTGTGGACAAAGAATGTTAGTCTGGATATTACCTGACCATAGCACTGAAATCCAAATAGATCATTTTTTCCGTAGCCAGAACGTTTTAAAGATTATTTCAAGATGCGAGAAAGAGGAGAGTAGCTGATGTGGCATCTCATTATCATCTTTTGGTTGCCAGACTGAAATTGGAGCTAAAGAAGAACTAGATGAGAACGTCCGCAGAAAAACCGAGGTATAACGTCAGCCTTCGTAAACGTAGTAAATCAAGAAGGAATTAAGACTAGTTCTTAGTAACAAATTCCAACTTCAACAGGAACTGCAAGACAAGAACAATGCAGATCAGCACAACGCAAATCAGGCGGTAAAAGAAAAGCTGATTTGACTGGGTACTCCCCATCCATTTGTATGGAAGTAGGAGATTTTCAAAATAAAAGAGTAAGAGGAACAGATTTTAGCATAAACCTTGTGGAAGATTGAGAAGAGAAGGGTAAGTCTCCAGTGAGCAGCAGCCAGATTTGAGCAGACAAAGAAAAGGCGCTAGAGGAATATGGGGAAGCTAACAGAGTAATGAAGAAGAATACCAAGCCATATAATCGCTACTACATTGTCCATAAGGCAGAGGAGGAAAAGCTAGCAGCATTAAGTAGAAATATGAAACAGTTCAAAAACACCACCAAGAAACTCTTGGATACCCATTCAAAGCAAAAGAGATACGTTAATGATAAGAAAGGCACGTCTATAGTTGGTACAGAGCAGCAGTTATAGAAGTATACAGAGAATGTCAGTCCCAGCCAACCACCCAGACATCCTCCAAATAAAAAAGACTTCACAATCAACTGTGATGACCCTACATTATCATTATCATTATCATTATCATTATCGTTATCATTACCGTTATCGTTATCGTTATCATTATCGTTATCATTATCATTATCGTTATCATTATCATTATCATTATCATTATTGTTATCGTTATCATTATCGTTATCATTATCATTATCGTTATCATTATCATTATCGTTATCATTATCATTATCATTATCATTACCATTATCATTATCATTATCATTATCATTATCATTATCATTATCATTATCATTTTCATTATAGTTATCTTT